>JBBBDQ010002023.1:847500-857500 GCA_037127315.1 Ascarosepion bandense | reverse complement strand
ACAAAACATCTTTTGAATGAAAAATATTACCAACAAAACCTTTTTTGAATGAAAAATCTTACTAACAAAACCTTTTTTGAATGAAAAATTTTACCAACAAAACTTTTTTTGAAAAAAAAAAAACAAACAAAAACAATAAAACAAATAAACTAAATAAAACAAATCAAAACTATTTTCATCATTGAGTGACCTAATGAAGGTTGATATGCTGGTTAAATGAACCAACCAACCAACAAACAAACAACCTTGATTTAAAAATAAATGCAACCACCGAAAAAATATATAATCTGACCGGCTACTGATAACCTTATATACCAAACTATCATGCATGTCAGTAAAGATGTTAAATTTTATTTTGTTTCCACTAAAAATACTAGAAATTTTGTTTCTACTATCATCAAATGACTAAGTAATATCAAATACAAAAACAGCTCTGCTCTTTCTAAATATTTCTGGCAATTGAAAAATGGTGGTAAATCGCCTGTCATCTAATGCGATATCATAGGTAGAAGTAAATCTTACAACGAGAAAGCAAATAGATGTAATTTACGTCTTGATGAGAAATTATCTGAAATAATCGTAACTTATTAAACAAGAACATGAGTTGATGGTTACATGTAGATATAAAAATAAATGCCGTAGATCCATATTAACTAAAGCGTGGTTAATAATAATAATTGATAAGCAATAATTAATTTTTTATTTTAATCTTATAATGCAAATTACGAATTTTTAAGATAAAGTTTAAGTAATTTCCCTTCATTTTTAATATGAATGATTCATATTTACAATTATATTTTTTCTGCATATATATATATATATATATATATATATATATATATATATATATATATCGTTTATTCTAAATGCCATATATAATTTTTAAAAGAAGAATAAAAATAACCGTAAACACATTTTAATATATAGCTCTGTCAATACTTGAATGACGTGACGGTCAATTTATACTCAGCTCCGGAAGATTGTGTTGTGTATTAAACTTCGAGTGGGGCTATCGGCAAATTTTTTTTTTATAATCATTTCACCCCGAGCAAGGCGGAAACGCCACTGATGTGCAGGGGGTTACATAAATGTAAAAAGATTAATTAGAAAAGAGTGAGGAGTACAAACTAGTTAGAAAGGAACAATAGAAAGCTGAGAAAGCAGGTGCGATGACAGACACATAGGTGGAGAGAAAGGGAAGGTTATACAGGGGTGGGGAGAGAGCTAGAGTCCAGTGGTTAGTAGATGAGTATTGACTTTGCATTTAAATTTCTGGAGGTTGTAGCCGTCAGGAAAGCAAGAATACGGGAGTGAGTTCCACAGGCGGGAAGTGCGAGAGAGGAAGCTGCAGGAGTAGAATTGTCGTCTGCATTTGGCTAACCTGACTGTGAATGGGTGGGACCCAGTTGCCAGTCTAGTTGCACGGGTAAACACCTGTTGAGGAGGCATCAGTGACTTAAGCTCATCCGAGCAGAAGCCATGAAAGTATTTATAGAACAGACAAAGGGAGGCCACATTTCGACGATGGGAAAGTGGCTGCAGTCGAGTCGCCAGATCAGTACCTATCATATTACAGACTCTCCTTTGGAGCTTGTCAAGAACACTGAGGAGAACGGCAGGGGCACCTGACCATAAATGGCAGCAGTACTCCATGCACGTACGAATGGTTGACTTGTATATATGCAGGATGGATTCAGGTGGAAAAAACATCCTGGATCGACATAGTGACCCAATCTTCCTAGCAGTAGATTTTGCTATGGATTCAATATAGTGGTTCCATTTGAGGTCTGAGGACAGGGTAAGTCCGAGTAGGCGTAGTGTATTACTCTCTGTTGACAGACAACAGCTTGGTCTTAGATGAATTGAAGTTGACAAGCCACTTCTTGCCCCAGTTCACCACAGAGTGTAGATCCCGCTCAAGGTCAGCAGCGAGATTATGTCTGTCCGCCACGACAGGTTTCTTACTGGAGCGGGAGTATATTGTAGTGTCATCTGCGTAGATGCCTATCAACTTATCACTTGGTATATCTATTTATACACGATGACTTGGCTAGAAAAGCAAACCAATCTCAACATGAAAAGTCACAATTATATTCATCTAAAGAGAGTCAACTTCAAACTCGAAACACATGTAGCGACCCAAATACCATTAGGGACACTTAATATGTCAGACAAAAAGCAAGTAATAATTATAATAACAGCAACAATAAACACTTTAAACAAAAAGTTGACGGCTTCTCGCACCTTTTCTTCTATACCAATTTCCCTTGTTGGAAACAACATCTATTTCTGTTTTTAATATATATATATATATATATATATATATATATATATATATATATATATTTACTCATCCGCATACAGGTCTGTTGCGCTGTATCACAACTTAGATATTCGATTGCTTTTAGCCAGGACTGAAACCCGATCGAATTGACATCAATCGGTGATTCTACCTCTTAGCTATGGGTGCTCGGTAGAAGTAGGCAGACTTTTTTGCGCGTGATATACCATGTAAACACACGCCAGTAACTAAGAGTGTTTCAAACTCATTACTGAATGAACGATGCGTAGATGCTCGAGTAGCTACTGTTTTTTCAAAGTCTACCATTCCTCCAGAGTGCTCAGTCAGGGTGTGAGAGGGTAGAGTAGTCATCCACAGACAGATCTGTATCACAGCTCATCAGTACGGTTAGACATCCGATTTCTTTTAGCTATATATATATATATATATATATGTGTGTGTGTGTGTGTGTGTGTGTGTGTGTGTGTGTTATATTTTAGTGAATACACGTGTTCGAGTGAACACCCTGAGTTTTAAAAGTACGACTTGCATCTACCGACAAATTCTCACGAAGAATGTTCGCCAATCGGCAAGGTACAGCATCTGCCTCCTCCGTTTTGTGACTTGGCATATTTTAGCTTTGTCATAGAAAAATTCACAACTCATTAAAGTTAAAACAATGCACAGGCTGGTATAATTCACAGTTATAATAATAAAAAGTAACAGGGCGTCTACTCAAACGCGTGTAACTATTAAAATATAGATTTTAAATGATAAATAATGTCGGATTGAAAATAACATTCTTCTTCTTCTTCTTCTTCTATGTGCACTATCCTTTCAGGACGTAGGCGATAATGGCTTTCCACATCTCCCTATCCCTGGTGGCTCTTAGCACGCTTTCTCCTGTTACACCACGCAACCGTCGTTCCGTCATCCACCTGATCAGGTCCTTCAGATATGTCCCTTTTCCCCTCTATCTGTTAGTATCAGTTTCTCCAAGCCCTCCTTCCTTATTGCATATCCCAGGAACTTCAGCTGTCTCTTCCTGATGTTCAGTATTAATTTCCTTTTCGTTTCCATACTTTCCAAAACCTCATCATTGCTCACATGCTCGATCCATCATGAATTCGCAAAATTCTTCTGTAGAACCACATTTCACTTGCTTCAAGTTTTTCCTTCATCTTCGATGATATTGTCCAGCATTCACTGTCATATTGAAGAACTGACAACACACAGCAATCCAGTACTCTCTTCTTTGTTTCTAGCGAAATATGTCCTGTTTCTTAATACTTTAATCAACTTCTGGAATTCTTCCTTCGGCATGCCAATTCGCCTTCGGATCTCTGTGTCGCACTATCCGTACTTCTGTTGGAACACTTTCCAGGTATTTAAATTTTTGTACGTATTTGATTTTAGTATCCCGACCTGTAATTAACATTTTTAGCTCTTCTTTTTGCTGGTGACCATGCATTTGGATTTCTCGCAGTTTATTTGTAGTCCTTTCTTGCCACTCTCTTTAGCTACATTCTGTAGGAAGACTTGTAGTTGAATTCCCCGTATATACTTTAGGGAAAAAAAACTATGACAAATTGGAAAACATTTTCGTGAGACGCGGTTCGTTCTTTACGATTTCATCGGACTAATGTGACGTTTATGTTAATTCGGCTACAAATGGGTACGAAAGAAATGAGACGCTGAGACATTTAAATTATTATTATAGATAGGAGTAGATAGACTCTCCTATAACCCGGTCGTTACTACTTTCTCTTCCCTTGAACAGCAGTAGAGGCTAATCCTTTGTTTTCTGTTTATGAAAGGGTCTTCGGTTACTTTTCTTTCCTCAGATCTTAATAGTGGTGCTGTCACGAGTTTTTTTTAATGTGTGTAGATGGTTGCCATGTCTCTTTCTACTGCGGTTACAGGGTGTTCATTTTTCTGGTTTCTGCTTCTGACTGTTAGTTAGGAGCGCGAATTCTTAGGTAGCGTCTTGAGGGGCTGCTCTGATTAACATTTGAATAATATCAGGGTTCATGTTGTAGTGGATGGGTGTCCCTGCAAAGGCATCCGGTAGGCAATTTAGAAGCCACATTATGCTTCAATTCGCACCAGTTCTCTTCCCACACTTATTGCATTTGACGATCGACTGCTACTGCTATTCTATGCCTCTTGCCAAAATAACTCTAAACTATGACAACAAACAATGAAAGATATACAACTAAACCGGGCCAAACAAAAGTCCCCTAAACCCCTCAACATCTGTATTTATGTATACTTATGAGATGATGTAGTATTTACATTGTTCGGACTATTGTCCTAATCTTTATTGCCATGTTTACGACGTTTCAGCCGTTGTACGCTCCGGCCTTGCCAGGAATTCCGAACCGACACCTTTATAAGGGTCACTGAAGTATATCATTCTCATTCCATGTACAATGCTATTTCTGGTAGCGATGTAGTTATCTCCCTTAAAAACTCTCTAACTTACTTGTTCACCACTGCTGTAGCGTGGTATTGAACTCACAACTTTTTGGGTTAAGTAAGTGGAACTAACCAACGTCTAGATCATATTGGTTATTGGATACAGGTTAAACATTGGTTGACCCGTCTGGAGTACCCACACCCAAATTCCCACCTAGAACTGAGACTCAACTATATATAGCTCCATCTCTGGTCTCTAATAATTTCTAAACTTGATTCCAATACGCCAAGTAGAGGAATTCTAGTTATCGTCCTAAAGAAATGTATCGCTGAGATGAATATAGTACTGTATTGCCTCACTATTTCCCTGATTGCTGAAAGTCATCTCTGTAGATCCTGTTTTTAAGAAACTTGGGGAGCATTCCGACTCCTATAATTATCTACCTATTAGTCACTTTCCTTTTTTTGGCAAGGTATTCAAGGGAATTATCAATGCTAAAATAGTTAGACATCTCACATCACACAACCTTTTCTCTGATAAACAGTATGACTTCCACTTCTTCAGGTTTACCGCTGATCTGCTAAAGACCATTATATATATATATATATATATAAAACTTTTGATAAGAACGGCGAAGTTCGAGCTGTTGTTCCTGATATGTTGAAAGCATATGATAAAATTTGGCATGCTAGCTTTCTGTACAAGTTCCAGAACTATGGTATTTCTGTGTTTGATTCAATTCAATCGATCCTATCAAATCGTGAAATGAAGGTTGTTTTCCGTTCTTTGTTAAAACACTTCCGAGAAATTTAAAATTTTGAAATTATTTGATTTTGGTATCTCTGATTTGTATTTTGCATTTTGGCTCATGCCTTTTCTAAAAACAATGCATTCTGTCTTCTTGCACTTTGTGTTTAGACATTAATTCTCTTTTTTTCTTTCACTCTCTTCTGTGGGGGCTTTTGCAGTTTTCTTTTTGCGCCTCTTCGGGTTAACTCTCACAACAGACCTCAAGTGGAATGACCATATAGAGTTTATAGCTAAATCTGCTGCTAAGAAGGTCGGTTCTCTGTGCAGGGCCAGGAAGTTTTTCATGTCCGAAAAAATCCTGCACATATAAAAATCTACCATCCGCCCGTGCATTAAATACTGCTGCCATATCTGGTCGGGTGCTCCTGCTATCCACCTAGGGCTCCTTGACGAAATTCAACGGAGAATCTGTCATGTGATCGATCCCGACTTAGCAACTCGGATACAGTCGCTTTCTCACCGGCGCAAAGTGGCTTCCCTGTGTCGCTTCTACAAATACTTTCGTGGTTTCTGCTCAGACGAACTTACACCCCATACATGAATTTGCTCGAACAACAAGATTAGCAACTAGGTCCCAACTCGTTTACTGTGAAACCAATAAACTGTAAACGCAAATTCTACCCCTCAGCTTCTTTTCTCGCAGTTCCTGCTTTCGGAATTTCCTCCCGTTTACTTGCTTTCCCTATAGCTACAATCTTCAAGAATTCAAATGTAAAATTAATAGCCATCTACTATCTCACTAACTTGCTTCCTCTCTCTCATACTTCTTTCCTCGTCCACTCCACTCTCAGCAATATTCTCATACTTCTCCTACCCTCTTCCTGACACCCCGCTTTAAACTGTCACTCTTTCTCATAACTCACCTCCTACGTAACCCCCTGCAAAACAGTGGCAATAAAATGTCTTGCTTGGAGTGATATGATTATAAAAAAAAATTCTATACTATTATAATGTAGTTACAAAGTGGGGGATCAATTCTACATTACAATCAATATATAAATTGATCCCTCATTTTATAGCCACATTCATCCTTCTCTAATGCTCTATTCTCCGTCCACGCCGCTCTCATCAGTATTCTCGTCCTTCTCTTACCCACTTCCTGACACTCCTTATAACCTGCCACTCTTTCTCATAACTTTCTTCCTATGTAACCTCTTGCTTAACAGTGGCAGTAAAACGCCTTGCTTGGGGTGACACAATTATAAAAAAAATGCATACCTTAGGTTGTTAAGACTGTGACCGCCAGTAATGATACTTGATATGACTTCGAGTTCTCTCAGTATCTTCTTTTATGTGCCGTCTCCCTTCAGGAAGTCGGCTATAATGGCCTTCTACACCCCCTAACCCTAGTAGTTCTTTAGCCGCTTTCTCCTGCTACTCTTCCCAAACCCGACTCTGTCAATTATTGTCTCAAGCCCATCAAGTATATTACACATTGCTTTCCCCTGTCTCTTTCTCCTCTATCTGACCTGTGGGTATCAGATTCTCCAATCCCTCCTTCCTCATTGCAAGGCCCAGCTGTCTTTGCCTGATGTTAAGTATTTTCATTTTAATCTGCTCCAAAACCTCGTCTTTGCTCAAATATTCGGTCGATATTACCCTAAGCCCCCTTCTGCAGAACCTTATTTTGCTTGCTTCAAGACTGTTCTTCATCTTTGAGGAGATTGTCCAGCACTCGCTGCCATGCTGAAGAAAAGGCATCACATAACACACGTCTTTCTTTTCAGCAAAATATTCCAGTCTTTCAATATTCTATTCAGCTTCTGGAATGCATACTTGGTTATGCCAATTCGACTTCAGATCTCAGTGTCGAACTTTCCGTCATTCGTTAAAACACCTCCCAGGTATTTAAATTTCTGTATCTGCTTGATTTTATGATCCCCAGCCAGTAATTGATATTTTGGGCTCCTCTTTTTGCTAATGATCATGCATTCGGTTTTCTTATAGTTTATTTTTAGTCCTTTCTTGTCACTCTCTTCATCTACCTTCTGTAGGAGGTAGTTTTCTTTACGTTTCTGCTACAAACACTGTATCATCTGCGTATCTGATGTTGTTCAGTTTGGGGCCGTCGATGACGAATCCTGGCATAACTTCTAGGGTCCTCAGAATAATACAAGTTGTATAGGTCCGGTGAAAAGGCATATCCTTGTCTAATATGTTTCACAAAGATGTCGAGGTTGCTGAGTATATCTATCGATTCCTTTCGTATTATTGTCTTCATCTTTGCTGTTTCGGCCGTTGTGTCCTCTACTCTTCATCAGATGTATATCGATCTATGTAACGTACAGGGAATTCTGAACAACCCTTTATTTAATTTACGAGGGTAGACTTCGTTCCACTGCGCATGTCCAGGGACATTATCTAATTAGTATTTTTAGTCTTGCGGTATTATTGATCGCCTGTTTCCACTGAGTCTATCCTCTACAGATTAAAGAGCTCAGTTCAAAATTCACTGTAGCTCGATAAATACCTGATGAAAGCCAGAGGGCACAGCAAGCAAAACGTTGAGATAGCAAGAGCAAAGATGATGAATATTGTCCGAATATAAATAGTGTAAATAATGATACTTCTGCGTCCCAGTAATTCAGACAAAAATTACCGTAAATTGGTAACACCGAATTATAACGGTTAAAAGCAGCTACACCCGTTTACCGACCCCTCTCATCAGAGTCAACATTTAAGAATCAAAATTTGGGCAGTAACTAAAAATATACTCCATATACAGGTTAACGTTATATATTTGAATATAATTTTAATGGTACAACATTTTATTATGGCGTTAAAGACAACTATTTTTTTAATATAATCGGCCACGCCAAATTTTAAAATAAAAACACCAGTCGACTGGTTTCGTCCCCTCTCATCAGAACTGTAAAATGGGGGGAAAATTATGAAAAAATGTGTTATGGGTAAAATGAATGAACGGAAGGGGGAACGTTTTTTGATCTTTGATAAAAGTTATTATATCTAAAGATGCTACAGACCTAGCAGAGCAAACCGAAGCAAACACTCTTTGTTTACAAAGTGAGGGCTGCCTGGACCTGATCAAGAGCGTCTCCAACATCTTCGAACTGAAGAACGAGAGCGATCTGGCCAAAACGGAGAACCAGTTTGCACTAAAATTCGCAGCACTACTCGGGTTATTTATCAGATTATCCGCTATGGAAGATCCGTATGCATTTCGAATGGTATCACTAGACGAAAAATTCTTGTTTATACTGATTCCAAAACATTCAATTGATAATCAGTATTAGCCTTACGCAGTATGGATGTCTGAACTATAACACTGAGCACAATGCTTGTATTTTATAAAATTATAAACTACCGTCGAATTGGATAATGTAACGCACCTTTGTAAATTGTCTAATTTGGAACGTGTTGCTTGATCCGTACCTGCAACGTTTTACCTGTGTTGCGTACAGTGTGCGTACACTGATATCTAAATTTGTAAATTACAGAACTAATCTGACGAGTAGGCAGAACATCTTTGCTGATCGCCTGCAACATAATTTGGGTACCACAAACTATAAGTGGATTGCCGGTAAAACAACTTTTTACACCAGCTGAAACTTACTTGGCAAATGTCGCAGTCATGTCTACAATCGAAGGTAAACTCAAACAGATGGGACGTTTCTTGTCATCAATCGACCAAGGATTATAAAATCATCGCATTTGTTATCCAACTCCGCAATATCGAAAGATTAAATATTCTCTCTTAAAATATCGCCGTTATTGGAATACTATGAATGGTTTTTTAATATGTCTGATATTATGTTTTACCTTTTATATATCTAAACTTATTTATAAATGGAACTTTGTCTCTCTGTGTGTGTGTGTGTATGTGTCCGTTACTTATAGACTCCGAAACTCCTGAACCGATTTTCTTGAAAATTTACACATTTGTACTATAAGTGTCTGCGAGTGTTCTTAGCTAGGTTTTGTGTCGAGGAAATTCGATAATCAAAAAAATCGGGTTATAGAAGGAGTGGTCCGATTTTAATCAAATTTTATAAACTCATAGACAAAGACATAAGAAACGATATTCAAATATTTCAAGGTTGCAGTTCTTACAATAGTGCAGAAAATCGATAATATATATATATATATATATATATATATATATATATATATATAAAAGGCAAGATTTTTGTGTGTGTGTCTGTTTATCTGTCTGTATGTCCTTTATACAAATCCACAATTTTTATCCGATTCTCACCAAACTTCACACAAATATTCTTTAGGCTGAATCTGAGCTCTAGAACTATGGATTAGTCTTAAAGCTTTCATTACACCCGATCAACGCCGGGTTATACTGCTAGTATATATATATATATATATATATATATATATATATATTTCTATATATAGTACAAAGATTTTGTCGCTTTAACTGAGCAGAATTATGCTGACTTCAAAGTTTCGTAAGGACACAGTTATGATACTATTACTCGTCAATTAAAATAACAAACATTTTGTATTTATCAACGCTC
>JBBBDQ010002023.1:755000-842500 GCA_037127315.1 Ascarosepion bandense | reverse complement strand
TCGAATTCTAGTTGAACTCCTGGTATTCACTTACGCACAAATACTCTTGGGAAAGGTATTAATCCATTTCTTTCCTTTAGTTATGAGTTAAATAATAGGACAGATTGGGTTCTATAGCCTTGGCTGGCAACCAGTCTACTGCAGAAAGTAATGGTAACCTACTAGGAGATAATTTTCTGTTCGGACAGTCATGTCTTTTTGAGACATGATCGCCCAAGCGTGTATCAGGTATAGCACTTGAGTGATTGTCAACCATTAATTTTAATAGTCATTTTTTTTTCATTAACCTTTTTGCTTCTTTTTATTGCAACATTACTGGAGTCGTCAGTCAACGGCCAAAAATGAAACAAAACAAACTAAACCAGGAATCTGAATTAATAAAATATAAGTATTCAAGAGGAATCGAACTCAAGCCATTTTTGATTAAAGAAAAATATGAACTCACGTCACTTTAAATGAATGAATATTACTAATCAAATTTATGGTAGTTCACTATTTTTCTTTCGAAAATCAAACGGAAATAAAGCAAATGTAAACCGAAAGATCTCTGTGCGCAAGTATATTTTGCGTTCTTGTGAAGAGAATCGTAAACGCATCGTAAAACTATTTTAAGAAATCGAGGCAGGTGCATTTTACTGCATTTTCCATCCTCAGGAAATGGCTATTTGACAAAGTATATTTTCTCCGCTTGCCACAGAGCTTAGGACCACTTAATTTTTGCATTAGGAGAGATTGGTATTTGAGATTTACGTCAAGCGGCGGAATGCAGTTAAGTTGGCTGGAAAGATATATTGACCTGAATGAGAGACACAAAGATATGAACGGACAGAATTGAAACAGACAAGTATACAAAAGCAGACACGTGCCGACAGCTTGGAAGATTGTGTAGCCACTGAGGTGCTAAACAGGAGAAGCTATGTAGATAGAATTTGCTTTGTGTATTAGGGATCAAGAAGTGAAAATTATGACTTGTCTCTATAAAGAGGATTTGCCGTTGTGGAGCAGTGGATATCAACTCGGAACGGCAAATCGGGGAACCGAGTTCGAATTCAAGCTGAATTCCTTGCATTCACTTACGCACAAACAACCTTGGGAAAGGTATTACTATTCTTTCCAGTTATGGGTTAAATAATAGTATAGATTAGATTCTATAACCTTGGTCGGCAACCAGTCTACCGCAAAAAGCAATGGTAACCTATTTCGGGATAATCTACTGCCAAGTCAGTCATGTCTCTTTCGAGACATGATCGCCCAAAGTATGTATCACGTATGGCACTTAACTGACTGATTCTATAAAAAGGTAGCTACGTGTCTTAAAATGTAGAAATACCGAAATAATGGCAAAGTCATTTCTTTAAAGCGCTACCTCAAGTGGCTCTTGAACGTTATTGTATGTATATATATTGTATAATTAGATATTTTTTCTTTTATACATGTTTTCTTGAATGTGACGGACATGGGAATATCTTATTCAATTATTCCTTGTGTTTTTTTACTGTGTGTGTGTGTTTGTGCGTGTCTGTGGCATGTGATTGTATCATGTATACACGTATAGGAGGATCAGTTAGACAGTGAAGTGCCATATGTGATACACGTTTTTTGGCGATCACGTCTCGAAAGAGACATGACTGACTGGGCAAAACATTATCCCGCAGTAGGTTGCCATTGCTTTCCGCGTAGACCGGTTGCCAGCCAAGGCTATAGAACGCAGTCCGTCCGGTTATTTAACCCATAACTGGAGAGAAAAGACTGATTAATACCTTTCCCAAAAATATTTGTGCGTAAGTGAATGCAAAGAATTCAACCAGAATTCGAACTCGGCTTCCCGATTTCTCGTTCCACTGCACCACAACGCACATAAATCTTTCCTTTAAAACTTACAAAGACCTGAGATAACTACAGGGTTATCGAGCTGTGTATGTATGTGCGTGTGTGAATATTATATAGATATATGTTTCTAGTTTATTTCTTTTAACGTTTAGAAATATGTCAGATTAAATCCATTTCCTAATGAATATGTGAATCCGCGTGTGTATGGCAATTTTATATAAGTAAACATGCATATTTATGTATGTATTTGTAAACACAGAAATAACTGTACATCAATGCGCTCACTAGGGAGAGAAACAAGAAAAGTTTGTTGATAATTGAGTGTGCACTTATCGTGGCTGTAAACGAAATGATGCACTTAACTAAAGAATCTGAAGAGAGACAACTGTCGAGGCCTTGCCCCGGTTCGCGAAGACAAAAAGCTCGAAGATAAGACACGTAAGAAAAGATGAAAAATCTCTCCGTCGAAACATTCAAGCAACGACATTAGAGGCAATAATAACAACAGTAATGCTTAACAAGATGAAAAGCCCGTAAGGCTCTCTAAGAAGTTTCGTCTGAAGCGATAAAATGTCTAAAGAAACAAAAATGAACATAAAAAGCTAAAAATAATAAAAAAAAAATACAAGCGTGCTGTAGGCAGCGATCAGTGTTTAAGCCCAGATTTAAAGTAGGATTTCCAATGCCAAACTTTAAGGTAAGCAAGCCAGTTCCTACTTGACGCAACTGAAAATTTTACATTTTCCCAAATTTGACAACGGGCACAGAAATACAAATCTTAGTAAATATCAACAACCAAAATTATGCTAGTATCGTTTTCCGAACGTACCTACCTATCTGTATCATGTGCAGCAATCCTCCAGCGATTCATGATTGTCGGCCACAAATTTAACAACAAAAAATATACTAATGACAGTGTTGATATCAGACAAAGAAAGGAAAGTACAGGAGCTTACAAAAGGAAGTGAATGAAGGCGTGAAGAAAGGAATAACTATCAAGAGCACGAAGACAGAATGGATAAAACAAAACTGCAAAAAGATAATGTATTGATTTTAGCAAAAGTAACACCCCACATGCAAATTACAAAAATCAGATACAAATATCAAAAAAGTACGACAATTTTAATGTCTGTAAAGTGTCTTATTCGTTGGATATCGACTCGTAACGACAAATCGGGGAGCCGGGTTCGAATTCCAGTTGAATTCGTTGCATTCATTTACGCACAAATACCCTTGGGAAAAGTATTAATCCCTCTTTTCCCTCGAGTTATGGGTCAGATAACAGGAAAGATTGGATTCTATATCCTTGGCTGGCAACCAGTCTACTGCAGAAAGCAATGTCAAACTATTGCGGGATAAACTTCCTGACCAGTCAGTCATGTCTCTTTCGAGACATGATCTCCCAAAGCGTACCTCGACACAAAACCTAGCAAAGAACCTTCGCAGACGCTTATAGTGTAATATAGCAATCTGGCCCCACCCGAGGAAGGTTGATGCAAGCGATGGTGTTTGCCGTCGGTGAAGGGGTCGGCGAACGACAAGACAGGTGTTTGAGAAATACATCCTGTCGGGGCCTGGAGCGGATGTCGTTTGACCTTATTTCCGACAGCGGCGGAAATGACTACGGAAGCAAACAGAACAGGTGTCTCTTGGAATTACGTGGGCGTTGCGTGGGCGAGGCAAAACCGGAAGGAAAGTCCCGGTTCTAGAAGACTAAAAAAAGACCTCGACACACGGATTCGCCAGCAGAGAACGGCCAGTGGAAGCAGAGAGACACCTCAGGCAAGACTACACTCCCGTCGACCCATTCTATGTGCGCTCTCACTCTTCCATTCTCTATTCCACACGGGTTCGTCGTCAAGAATAAAAATATAACCTTATATTTTTATATATGCGTGTTCTCGTTATTTTGTCGTCGTACGGCGATATATAACAATAGTACAACTGTGTAAATTTTCAAGAAAATTGGTTCAGCCGTTTCGGAGTCTATAGGTAATGGACACACACAAAGTTCCATTTATAAATAAGTTATATATATATATATATATATATATATATATATATATATATACACGCACAAAAATGACAAAATAAAAGTTCTATTGTTCCTCCATTCATTTGAAAGTACTTCATTTTTTATGTAACATTTTTTAGCCACTTTCAACGTTAAAACTCCCCTAGCAGCATATCTATCAGTTGTATTAATATGATCAGTCCAGGTTTTGGCAGTCTAAAAACATGTGACCTAAATGCTCAATAAGTTGCTCTTCTGGAGATTAGAATTAGCCAGGCTGATGGATGGCAAAAAACAAAAAAACAAAAACATAGACTCTTGGGGACCCCACAATAATGCCAAAATAATCTAGAAGCCTTGCTTTTTAACAGAATCTTAATTACACCATATATATAAATTAAAAAAGGATTAATTCAATGATGTTGAATGACCATTTCGATATGAAAATCCCCACGGGGGATAACACATCACCTCAGCAACAGAAAAATCCTTTCAGAAACCCGAAAGTTTCTGAAAGGATTTTTCTGTTGCTGAGGTGATGTGTTATCCCCCGTGGGGATTTTCATATCGAAATGGTCATTCAACATCATTGAATTAATCCTTTTTTAATTTATATTTGCTCTGTAATATTTTATTACATGGAGCTCTCTTCCTGTATCATTTTTTAATATTAAAATAAAATTTTTAATATTAATTAGGATCGGGTTTTTGGAATTTAACTTCCTACTTGGATTAAAGTATCTGAATTAAAATATATATATATATATATGTGTGTGTGTGTGTGTGTGTGTATGTGTGTTAATTTATATCCATATATAAACTACTTGAAGTTCTACTAGTATCAATGGCGTCTGGCCAGCGCGAATTATCGAAACCTCTCTACGTGATCTGCAATTAGCATTTACAAAGTTTGACATACTTGACAAATTAATCGAAGAAAAGGAAATTAATCCCTAACACACACACACATATATATATATATATATATATATATATATATATATATTGAAAACAGAAATAGGGCTTGTTCCAACGAGAGTAATTGGTAAAGGTGAAAAAGTGTGAAAAGATTTGAATGTTTTGTTTAAAGTGTAGATGTATTGTTATTATTAATATTTATCTTTTGTATGATACATTAAGTGTTCAGAATTCCATTTGTGTCGCTATAAGTGTTTTGAGTCCAAAGTTGATTCTTCAGGCGAACAAATTTCTGACTTTACATATCGAGATCCGTTTGTCATTCTGACGGCGAAAACATCGTGTATATATAGATAAGTGGTCAGAAAGTTCATATGCGTGCATGTTGTTTTTGCTGGATATTTTCACACTGGTTTGTTATTTTTTTTTCAGTTTTGAGAATTGCTTACTCCAGTTTTCTTTCAGCCATTTTGATTCAGCTTTACGTGGGCGCAATTCTGCTATTTAGTGATTAAAAATATCATCAAGTTCCGTTTGTTGTTTTTTTGTCCAATCGGAATCCAGAATTACTGATTTCGCAATGGCTCGCGAAATTTGCTTTGGTCTTTATTTTTCTCAAAATATTTTCAGCGATTTGATTCGTAAACTTAGTCGGCGCTTGTTATTTGATATGTATATTATTTTATTTGTAACCTTATCGCTTGAATTTATTGTGTGTGTGTGTGTGTGTGTGTTTAAGTTTTTCGTGTTGTTTTGTTAAGGGAAGGCTTGTATTTTTATTAAATATTTCTTTCTGCAGCATGAACGTGTCATAATCTGCATTTGGTGGATACACATTATTCTGAATTTACCTCTACTACTAAATCGTTGTAAGTGTTGGGAACAATAAACTGTACGTTTCCCAACACTTATACCGATATAGTGAAGGCAAATTCAAGTGTTTGTTTATATACGCCGATTGATATAAGAATGTATATCGAATTTCTTATTAAAAATGCTATAAAAACAGAAAAATGCTGTGAAAACAGAAAAATGGTCCTAGTCAATGTCTTGTAATATAATTTGAGACTACACTCGGTAGAGATTTAAGATACAATATGCTTCTAAATTCGCTGGGTATTATGTAATCATAGATATATTCCGTTTAAATACAGAGGGCGTCATAAAGATTATTTTAACGGGCCGTATTTTATGGGTTATACACTTTTCCTCTCATTCAGAGGTTGTTGTCAGACTCTAATGGAAATTGCATTTCGAATATCAATAATAAATAAATGTATATGGACTGTGTTTCTTTAATGGCATTCGAGTGTCGCATCAGTGAGTATCACTATTGAGTTTTTTCAACTGTCGGGTTATCACAAGCCAGTTTGTGGTGTGGTGTTTTTTTCGTAAGTGTTTTCCCTTTGAAGCCTTGGATTTATAGACAATTTCTGTTCAAATACTTCCAGGAAACGAGAAAATGGTTCAAGTCGTTGAAAAAATTCAATAAAATTGAAAAAAAAAAAACTTAAATTACATTAATCACCAAACCAATATTAATGAAATATTACTGCCCAATTTTTCTATCTCTCTCTCTCTCTCTCTCTCTATATATATATATATATATATATATATATATATAAATTGATTGTTTAATACTTAGTTTTGTGTCCTGATAGGGTTAGACAAGTACACATTTGTATTAAAAAGTGTTCTATACAATTATATTGTAGAACTTTTGAATATTTTTCATTTTAAAACGAGTTATTTCGCTATCTTGGTTTCTACTATGAGTGGTGACTGCATGCGATTTTTAATAACTTAATAACTTTAATAACGATATTTAATAATAGTTATTAAAACTCCCCTAAAGACACCACTCATGGTAAAAACCAAGGTAGCGAAATAACTCGTTTAAAAATGAATATATATATAATCATGTTCTGTTTCTTAACAAAAACAGCATCTCCAAACGAAGCCAATATTTGTGATAGAGACGTGTACGCTTTTTTTAAATTTAAGGACTCTTGAATCAGTCAGTTAAGTAGCATACGTGATACATGCTTGGGTGATCATGTCTCGAAAGAGACATGACTGACTGGGCAGAACATTATCCCGCAGTAGGTTGTCATTGCTTTCTGCAGTAGACAGGTTTCCGACCAAGGCTATAGAACCCAATCTGTCCTGTTATTTGACTCCTGGTTAGAGATGGGGGAGATATGTATTATATTATTAAGTAGTAATTAGTGGGGGATCAGTTTATTACTTCATAACAGTAGAAAACCGATCCCCCACTTTATGCCCAGTACAAGCTTTAATCATGTTTTCAACTATTATATTCAGTCAGTCAGTTAAATGCCATACGTGATACACGTTTGGGCGATCATGACTCGAAAGAGACATGACTGACTGGGCAGAAGATTATCCCGCAGTAGGTTACCATTGCCTTCTGCGGTAGACTGGTTAGCAGCCAAGGCTATAGAACCCAATCTGTCCTGTTATTTTTCCCATAACTGGAGGGAAGTGATGGATTAATATCTTTCCCAAGGGTATTTTCGCGTAAATTCGAATTCGGCTCCACGATTTGTCGTTTCGAGTCGAGATCCATTTCACTACAACAAACATCCTGCGTTGAAGACCTGTTTGTTATATCACACAACAAAGGTTTACAATCTATCTAGCTGACGATCTATCTTGGGTGTTGGCCAAGTCAGTCTGTATTTCTATATCTCTTTCTCTCTATCTCTATATAAATAAATATTATATATATATATATATATATATATATATATATGTGTGTGTGTGTGTGTGTGTGTGTGTGTGTGTGTTTGTTTGTTTCGATACTGTATGGTTTCCCCTTCCGTATGAATTCGTTTATTGTTTGAATTTTGTGTCATTTTGTAGCTATGATTTGAGTTTTTTGGAGCGAAATATCTTTTGTTTAACAGTTTATGTTGTCTGTGCTAACGATTTACAATTTACATATCATCTTAAGTATGAACACGACCGACGTTTAATTATGGACCTACGTATAAACGTTACTAATGTTAACTTATAGAAACAATCATACACGTGACTGATATTTGTTTACCTACAAATCCATGCATAACCCCGACCAATTTTTACATATAGATTCAAGTATAAAGAAAGAGAGATTTCGCCATAAAATACTTTAGAATGATTGATATGTCGTAAAATCTATTTGTCGAAAGTGACCTGAAGACGGTGCATAAATATTACCATTTGCGAATTTGTATAACACATGGATACCAAAATCTCATTTATTGCGACTCGTCTATATGGCTTTCTGGAGCTTTAGAAAAATCTAACATGCATACAAGTGTAAGTTTTAACTGAAGTTGTATATATTTTTTAAAAGCAACGGTGTACATTCTTTTCCTGCTTTTGTTCGCGTCTTCTTCAGAACCTCGGCAATCATGGCCCTCCACTTCTCCGGTTATTCTACCCTCACCCTATTCTACCATTAATCTGCTTATGTCTATCATGTATGTTGCGCACTGCTTTCTCTTGTCCCTATACCCCTCTATACGTCCCGTGCTTTTATTTTCCCTGTGCCTCTTTTATAAATACTTCCCCTCTATCCGTCCCGTGAGCATCACATTCTCCGAGCTTTTCTTCTTCATTATATGTGCCAAAAATCCTCAGCTCTCCTTTCCTGATGTTAACTTTTGTGTCTCTCCTCTCCAAAACCTCGTCATTGCTCGCGTGCTCTGTTCATAGCATCTTCAACATCCTTCTGTAGAATCACATTTCTGTTGATTAAAGTCTTTCCTTCATCTTTGATGAAATTTTCCACCATTCGCCGCCATATTGAAGGACAGACATCACATAACAACCCAGTATTCTCTTCTTCGTTTTCAGCGAATTGTTCGTCTATTTGTTTAAATTTCACTGAATTATGTAAATATTTTGATGATTATAAAAATTAGTAGTCGTTTATGTCTACATATGAATTTCTTTAGCCGAGTCTATAGTTCTCAAACACCGAAAAGGCCTTTTTCTTCAGATTCGTGTGTATGTGACTTCAGCATGTCTCTGCTTATTTTTTTTTTTAGTTTACGTTTTGTTTATATCTTTACCTTAAATATACACCCGTATTTTATTTGTTTCTCTGTATTTTTTTCTTCGTGTATGCTGTGGTTATTCTTTTAGATTTATTTTCTGGTTCAGTCGCTTTTAAACAGTTTACGTTTACGCATTCTACACATCTTTCTTTTATAAACGTTTTTTTTTCTCCGACGATCACTGTTGCTTACGCTTTCATTTATAAAAGTTTCCTTTTTTCTGCGCTTCTTGGTTCTATTCATTTCCTTTGGGTTTCTGCATGCACCAGTCTTTTTCTGATGAGTATTTGCGTTCTAGCCATCTCAGTAGAGATTTTGTTTCGAGTTGCTTTTTCTTAAATTTACCACAGCGTTTTTTCGTTTACTTTTTCTTTTTCAGTTCCTGTTTTGTATACATGTGAGTCTTTTTAAAAGTGCGCATGCGTCTTGCACGGAACGTGGGTGTGCATCTTATACGCCGATAAAGTTATAATTTTTACAAAACATGACCGCTAATACTCTTGAATATTTTATTCCCTTTCTTTTTGACAAAAATTATACTTCTGTTTTCTAAAAATCGTTCAGTTTACCACCCACTATATTTTTACTTGAAGGGCAAGAGCAACCACGCTAAAACCTGCAATACAAACGAATCAAAATTAAAAACTCTAAGAAATAATCTCCCTTGTTTGGAACAGTATGAAAAAAAATCATTTTGATTATGTCATTATTCTCAATTTTTGTCGTGCTCAAATATTGTGGTCTTGTACCAAATTATCATTAGTTTATATATACATACAGGTACGACGGTGGGTAAAAAAACAACTTAGTTATAAGCTAATTTTTTTATTAAATTTTCTCAGTATTATAAACAATAGAATTAAGTGTATTGAAAAAAAGGAAATTATATAGAAAATAAATATTGATTGTACTAAAGAAATGTTAATCCTGTCATCTTTTCAGTCATGCACAAAATTACTTATCAACAGAATTTATGTCCATTTAAACGTCTTATGGATTGCGCACATTTCTTCTTTAATTTTCGTGAAAATTACATTCGGCAATACCACTCTCCTTAGTATTAAAAGAACGTATAAAAAAGAGCGGTAGTGAATCACTGAAGTTTATCATAGAGACAGAGTAGCTCTAACAGAAACACAACATTTTGATATTGTCATATATATATATATATATATATATATATATATATATATATATATGTCATCCGCAGACAGCTCATCAGTACGGTTAGAGATCCGTTTGCTTTTAACCAGGATTGAAGCTCGACCGAATTGACATCAGTCGGCGATTCTACCTCTGAGCTATGAGTGCTCGGTAGAAGAAAGCCGACTTTAGCGTGTTATATAAAATGTAAACACACGCCAGTAGCCTAGAGTGTTCAAATTCATTATATATGTATAGGGTTTAATTGTGATAATGTTTGAATAAACCGTCATGCGGCAAAACATACCAAGACATCAGGAAAAGGTCAACCCAATAAAAAGAGGGGTCAACAAAACAAGAGGGCCCATCCTTATTAAATACCAATTCACGCATCCGCTAAAAGTAATAATCAATCAAACAATTACACAATAAAAAAGAAGAATAAAGAAAAAAATGAAAATCAAAAACTCATAAACAAAAATAAAGAATAACCAACCAATCACAAAAAAAAAACACATAATATTCGACATAAACAAGAAAAAAACCGGGACTTAAGGACAAACAGCTCTAATGAGTGTCCTCACGAAACGGTCATGAATCTACTCCATTAAAGAGACAAACTCTTAGTGTATATATATATATATATATATATATATATATATATATATATATATATATATGGGTTATGTCTTGAAGGCTGTCACAATGCGTTGAGTAAAATAAAGGAATGTCAAGAAGTGTTTGGGTATTCTTCTTTTATGTGCCCTGTCCATTCAGGACGTAGGCGATCATGGATCTCCACGTCTCCCTATCCCTTGTGGCTCTTAGTATGTTTGCTCCTGTTGCTCCTGGCAACCCCCGTTCCGTCATCCACCTGATCAGACTCTGCAGATATGTTATCCGCTGCCTTCCTCTGTCTCTCCTTCCTTCTATCTGACCAGTCAGTATCAGGTTCTCCAGGCTCTCCTTCCTCATTGCATGTCCCAGGAACTTCAGTTGTCTCTTCCTGATGCTCAGCATCAATTTCCTTTTTGTTGCCATTCTTTTTAACACTTCGTCGTTGCTTGTATGCTCAGTCCACGATATCCGTAGCATCCTTCTGTAGAACCACATTTCGGCCGCTTCCAGTTTTTTCCTCATTTTCGATGATATTGTCCAGCATTCACAGCCGTACTGAAGAACTGACATCACGTAGCAGTCTAGCACTCTTTTCTTCGTTTCTATTGAGATCTTCCTGTGTGTTAGTATTTTGCTCATCTTCTGGAACGCGTCCTTTGCCATGCCTATTCGCCTTCGGATCTCCGTGTCGCACTTTCCATCTCCTGTTAGAACACTTCCTAGGTACTTAAATTCTTGGACTTGTTTGATTCTGTTATCCCCCACCTGTATTTGGCATTTTGGGTTGTATCTTTTGCTGATGACCATGCACTCAGTTTTCTTAAAGTTTATTTGTAGTCCCTTCTTGTCACTCTCCACTGCTACTTTCTGTATGAGATCTTGCAGTTTCCTTTCCGTGTCCGCAATCAGTACTGTATCGTCCGCGTATCTTATGTTGTTCAGGTTGTGGCCTCCAATAATAAATCCTGGTGTGTCATCTAGGGTCCTCAAAATATTCTCGCTGTATAGGTTGAACAAATCCGGTGAAAAGACACATCCTTGTCTTACGCCTTTTTCTATCTTTGTGTATCTACTGAGGTCGTTACCTGTCCGTATGCAGGCCGTTTGCTGCCAGTAGAGATTCTTGATTATTCTTATATCTTTGCCGAAAATGTCGAGGTTGCCTATCATTTCCATCAATTCTTTGTGTCGTATTTTGTCGAATGCTATTTATTAAACATTAATATTTCAAGATCATAATCTCATCTTCAGAATGGCAGAGAAGCTTTTGTCTGTCCGTGTGTGTTTTCGGCCTTTCAAAGAATGGCTATTCCTGGCTGGCTGTGTGCTGCTGCTGTATGTATGTATGTGTGCGTGTGTGTGTGTGTGGGGGGGGGGGCTTTTTTGTCTGATGATATCAGTCTGCTTGTATGTGTGGTTTATCTTAGTGTGATCTTACCGTTCTGAAGATGAGATTTTGATCTCGAAATATTAATGTGTAATAAATAGGTAATACCCAAACACTTCTTTACCTTCCTTTATTTTACTCAACGCATTGTGACAGCCTTCAAGACATAACCCATATAACTATTTTACACAGTGCTTCAAGCAAATTACAAAACTTTACTATATATATATATATATATATATATATATATATATATATACGCAGGCGGTAAAAACCAGGATAGGATTGGTAAAGAATCCAGAAGGATTTTAGTAATATAGATAAAATAATAAAACTGATCCAGTAGAGAGCACAATGAAAAACATTTCAATTTATAGAGCGGATATTTATTTATTTATCTGTAAATTCAGATAAAACTTAGCGGGGAAATAGCCATTTTCAACATGTCATTTTAAGACATTCATTTTCATCCCCTTATAAAAAAAGAAATGGGAAAGAATTCTAAACCCAGAGGTTAGCGCTCGTAAAGGAAGGAGTTGGGAGGTATTTGTTTTTATAGGGTTAAGCTACCGGAATTTTAGTAGCAATTTTCTCTTTGGTAGTGGGGGGTATGTGGCATGACCATTGAGGTAGTAGTTGTAGGTGGTGGGAAAGTAACTGCTCAGCCAATTTTTATAAAAAAAACTTTATTGTGACTAATTGGAAGAATAAGATAATTGTTGAAATTAGTACTCATTTCTGTGACGACACACACCAATGATCGCCCTCCTTTTATTTAGGAGTATATTCTGGTATTTGAATATCGAAATTTTAATTTTTTGTCTATTGGTTTTTATAGGGTTAAGCCAAGACCACTGAAAAGATGGTCTCGGTTAAGCTAGCGGAATTTTAGTAGTAATTTCTTCTTTGGGAGTTGGAAGTATGTGGCTTGATCCTTGTGTTAGTAGTGGTAGGTAGGGGGGAATTACGTGCTTAGCCAAAATTTATGCGTAAGTGCATGTGTAGTGGGTGATAAATTGCAATGATGCTTTAGTGTCAAAATTTCTACTTTTCTGTAGTTTACTGGTAGAAAGGCATTTTTGGCAAGCATGTTTTTTGTCATAAAGTGCTCATTATCTAGATAGAAATAGAGCGTTAATAGAATTAATGGAGATAAATTTGTCACTTAGCTGAGTAGAGTAATGCGGACTTTGAAGTTTCGTGAAAGTGTTATTGTGATGTCATCACTCAAGATTTTCTAACTTAAATATCGACAAAAACATAAATACAACACAAAACGCAACCCCAAAACTAACACATATAAATATATAAGCAGTCAACCACTACAAAAATCAACCCAAAGAGAAAAGAAAAGACGAGACAAAGAAAGAAAGCAAAAAAGAGAAAGAAAATCAGTTAATACAAATACCATCAAACGGAAAAAAAAAAATCACACATTAAGCACACAAATAACACAACAACAAACACGCATACACACACACCAGCAGAAACACTATCAGTATTTATTCCCCTCCGCCCACTAAAGCAAAATATGGCACAGGGCCTTTTTAACGTGGGTTCTACGGGCTATATAGCCTAGCTATTTTACATGATTCAAGTTTTGCCTTGATAATCTAGATTTTTTTCTGGCGGGAAAAAAAATTATTCTGTCAAAACATCTGAAGGTAAAACGTCTTTCAAATTATCTAATATATTTACCATTCTTATGAATTCTTATTCAACTTTACTTACTCACACACACATACATACAAAATATATGAAGTGCTGAAAAGTTCCAAACCCAACCTGTTTCCAAAAATCATTATTTCAACGACCAAATATTGGTTTCCGGAAGAGAGATGAACCGAAAACTTTTCAGTACTCCGTTAATATATATATATATATATATATATATATATATATATATATGACAAATGACAAATATATATACATATATATCCATATATATATATATATATATATATATATGACAAATGACAAATATATATACATATATATCCATATATATATATATATATATATATATATATGACAAATGACAAATATATATACATATATATCCATATATATATATATATATATATATATATATATATATATGTCATTTTTAAACGAATTATTTCGCTACCTTGGTTTCTACCATGAGTGGTGTCTTCAGGAGATTTTTAATAACTATTAAAAAGTTTAGTTATTAAAAATCGCTTGAAAACACCACTCATGGTAGAAACCAAGGTAGCGAAATAACTCATTGAAAAATGAAAAATCAAAAGTTCTACAATATAATTGTATAGATCACTTTTTAATACAAATGTGTACTGGTTTAACCCTATTAGGAGCAAAAACTAAGTATTAAACAATCAATATATATATATATTACGTATAAATGTATTGGTGTAGATGGTTTTGTGAATGTGCAAAAATATACAATGAATTTTCAGACATTACAAAAGTGGTACATGTTTAATATTGTTTTTGAACAACAAATTACCTTCTTAAAATTTTGAATGTGATGAGGAATTCTTGTACACTAATTTACTTAGACTGATGTCCTCATCTTGGTTTTTATAGTATAACATTACAGCTATTACATTATCTCTGTCTAATTTTGCCCAGTCGTCACTTTACCCTTCGGCGGAGCCACGACTGGGTTAATACACTTCGCCCGGAGGCAGAGAGATTGACAGTGCCAAAGGAATTACCGCTAGAAAACGTGGCAATCTCCCTAAACAAAATTACCGGGCATATATATACGAATACGGTAAAAAAAGGTCCAACCAACAAAGTGAAAAAAGGTCAACCTAAAATGTTAAGTCGACTCAATATGAAACAATTAAGCAGACATATAAAAGTCAAACAATTAAAAGCAATAATCACCTGCAGATTCTACACCACTTAAGAAAAAACAATACATCAATAAAGTTCACTAAAAAGAATTCAAACCAATAAAAAGTAATTAACAACATACGAACCCTATAAAATTCATCTAGCAAAAAAGAAATCACTCCCATAAAATGATATCAACTTACACCAAACTTCATACAGAGTAAGAAAAAAGAAAAAGAAAAAAAGAAAAGCAACAAAACCTTAAACAAAAGCCCTGAAGAGTGAAAACATCACAATAATGCCTACATAAAACTTCGATGACGGCATGAGTGAAATAACACTGTAAGCGAAAAAACTTTTCCACATTTATCACACACACACACACACACACACACACACATATATATATATATATATAGATATATATATCGCTCATTAAAAGCTGGGGCTAATAGAACAGTGCTCGAGCTATAAAAACACAGATATAATTCGTATTTGATAATTTATAGTGTTTAATATGTGTATACACATATTAAACACTATAAATTATCAAATATTAGTAGTCTTCTATTTGACGACTTACTTTACCGTTTTGTTAGCAGTAGGAGTTAATGATTTTAGTCATTATTAGTGATACTGTTTTCTTGGTACGTTTTACAATAATATATATATATATATATATATATATATATATATAGTCACAGCTCATCATTTCGGTTAGACTCAGATTGTTTTTTAACCCAGGATTGAAACCCGACAGTATATATATATATATATATATATATATATATACACTTGTATTAATTATATATATATATATATATATATATATATATATATTTATACACTTGTATATATACTTGTAGGTTTTGGCTATCTTGAGATTCTTTGTGTATATATATATATATATATATATATATATATACACTTGTATTAATTATATATATATATACACTTGTATTAATTATATATATACATATATATACACTTGTATTAATTATATATATATATATACACTTGTATTAATTATATATATATATATATATATACTTGTATTAATTATATATATATATATATATATATATATATATATATATACTTGTATTAATTATATATATATATATATTTATTTTGTCATTCGCAGACAGATCAGTTTCGCCGTATCACAGCTCATCAGTACGGTTAGAATCCGATTGCTTTAGCTGACCGTAAGTTCGTCTCCAAGGACTATTGGCGGTTATGTAGACGGGTGCTGAACAATAGCAAATCCTCAATCCCTCCTTTCATCAGTGAATTTGAGGTTCTCGCGTCATCTGCAGACAAAGCTGAGTGCTTTGCTCGCAGATACTCATCCAACTCCACATTTAACTCATCTGGAGTACCTTCACCTGACTTCCCTATAAGAAGCGAGGCTAAACTGTACAAGGTATATATTACCCCGACAGTCGTATCCCGAGTAATTTCAAAACTTGACCCCCATAAGGCGAGCGGTGGCGATGGAATCCCGGTGACAGTTCTTAAGATATGTGCTCCTGAACTCTCACCTGTCCTCTCTAAACTGTATAACTACTGCCTTTCTGCTTCCGGTTTTCCTGCATGCTGGAAGTTCTCTTCAGCCGTTCCTGTATTTAAGAACTGTGGTGGCCCCTCTGACCCATCCAGTTATCGCCCTATCAGCCTTCTACCAAATTTCGGGAAAGTGTTCGAGGCCAGAATTAATGCTGAAATAGTTCAACATCTTACTGCCAACAAACTCTATTCTGACAGGCAGTATGGCTTCCGCTTTGCCAGTTCCACGGCCGACATGCTAACAACCGTTACGGAGTACATGCTCCAGGCCCTCGACGAGACAGGCGAGGCTCTTGCTGTTGCTCTGGACATCTCCAAGGCTTTTGACAGGGTTTGGCACTCTGGCCTTCTATGCAAGCTACGGGGTTACGGTGTTACTGGACGCTTGCTTGATCTAATCCAACCTTTTATAAATAACCGCAACATGAAGGTCGTTTTGAATGGGCATGGTTCTACATCCTACAGCACAAACGCTGATGTCCCTCAGGGCTCTATCCTGGGCCAGACGCTCTTCCTTATTTTCATAAATGACCTCCTAGATGAGATCAAGAGCCAAGTAGGCATCTACGCAGATGACCTCAAAATTTACTCCCGCATCAGTAAGAAACCCGTTGTGGCGGGCAAACATAATCTCGCTGCTGAACTTGAACGGGATCTACAAGAAGTGGCTTGTCAACTTCAATGCGTCTAAGACCAAGCTGTTGTCTGTCAATCATCACAGGCAACCTCTCCTGCCTCCCATAAACATGGATCAAGCGAGTCTCCCTGAGAGCAATACACTGCGCCTCCTCGGCCTTACCCTCTCTTCTGATCTTAAATGGAACCACTACATCGAGTCCATAGCTAAATCCACTGCTAAGAAGGTTGGGTCACTGTGTTGGGCCAGGATGTTTTTCCGCCTGAATCCATCCTGCAGAGATACAAATCAACCATTCGTCCGTGCATGGAATACTGCTGCCATATATGGTCAGGCGCCCTGCTGTTCATCTCAGTGTTCTCCAGAAGCTACAAAGAAGAATCAGTAATGTGATAGGTACCGACTTGGCGGCTCGACTACAGCCACTTCCCCACCGACGAGATGTGGCCTCCCTTTGTCTGTTCTATAAATACTTTCATGGCTTCTGCTCCAACGAACTTAAGTCTCTGGTGCCTCTGCAACAGGTGTTTACACGAGCAACCAGATTGGCAACTGAGTCTCACCCATTCACAGTTAGATCAACCAAATGCAGACGACAATTCTACTCCTTCAGCTTCTTTTCTCGCACTTCCCGCCTGCGCAACTCGCTTCCATATTCTTGCTTTCCTGACGGCTACAACCTCCAGGAATTTAAATGCAATGTCAATACTCATCTATTAACCACTTAACTCTAGTTCTTTCACCACCCCGTATATCCTTTCCTTTCTCTCCACCTTTGCAACTTTCATCATACCTGTATTCTCATCCTTCTCTTGCTCCATTCTAACTGGTTCATCTTCCGCTTCACTCTCTTCTACTTAATCTTTTTACACTTATGTAGCCCCCTGCACATCAGTGGCATTACCGCATTGCTCGGGGTGATACGATTAAAAAAAAATGAAAATATATGCTGGTATTATATATATATATATAGTAATCGTGTCACCCCAAGCAAGGCATACCACTGCCACTATAGCGCAGGGGGTTACATAGAGCGATAGGGTATAGGAAATGTCAGAAGTTAGGATGTACATAGGGAGAGGGTTGGAGAGAGTAGGTGTGAGTTAGTTTGTTAGGAGGTGTCTATTGACCCTACATTTAAACTCCTGGAGGTTGTAGCCGTCGGGGAAGCAAGCATGCGGTAGGGAATTCCACAGGCGGGAAGTGCGAGGAAAGAAGCAGTTGGAGTAGAAATTACGGTTACATTTCATCGGTTTCACTGTAAAAGGGTGGGACTTAGTTGAATTTATATATATATATATACTGGTATTATATATATATATATATATACACACACTTCCATGATAAATATATATATATATATATATAAAATTGTATGAAATATATACATATATATATATATATATATATATATATACTTGTATGTATAAACACACACACACACACACATATATATATACATACTAGTATGAAATATTTTCTTTAATTGGAGCAGATAGACTGAACTATCGCCCGGTTCACAATCCACCCACGTCTATTGAACAGGTGTAGAGGCTCATCCCTTTTTCCCTGTTTAGATGTGGTTTCCGGCTTTCTCTTTTCCAATCTTTTCACTCTTACGTAGCCCCCTGCACACCAGTGGCCTTACCGCCTTGCCCGGGGTGATATGTTTAAAAAAAAAATACTTGTACGAATTATATATATATATATATATATATATATATATATATATATATATATATTGTACGAAATTCATACATATTTACTTTTATATATATATATTTACAAACATATTTGTATGATATATATAGATTGATACTTGTATGAAATACTTGATTGGAACATGTATATATATATATAAATAAATATATATATATATATATATATGTATATATATATTTGTATGATATATATATATATCGATATATATATATATATATATATAGAGAGAGAGAGATATATATTTCCTCTAGAAATTTTTTTATATTGTCTAAAATTTCATGGGTATACCTATTTTGCACCCTAAAAATGCTGCTTCTCAAAGCCAAAAGATACAACAGTTAATATTCAAAATGCTCCAGAAAATAATTACACAGACACACTCACGTGCCCATACCGAGAATAAACAAAACGAAAACAACCATCACTTCTAAATTTGTTGTTTTTCCCTTTTTATTACTATTTTCAGTGCAATCTTATCGATTATACCCTAAACTTTCTTTTTGACAAAGAAAACAAAAAAAAAATTGGAAAAATTTCAATATATCACCGGTTTAATGGGGGGCTCAGTTTTTCATACAATGTAGTAGTAAATCGATCTTCCATTTTGGAACCACTCGCCGGTACGACATTTCCTCATTTAAAAACACTAAAGAAAAAAAAAAAGAAAAGAAAAATATAGAAAACGAGAAACGGAAAGAAGAGAAAGAAACAGGAGAAGACAGGAAGGGAGAACGAACATTATAAAAAGAAACAAAGTTAAAGTTAACGTCTTAGATTGACACCAGCGTCTCTTGCAACTCAACTGCTTTTTAGAAAAACATGACATGGAAATTTAACATTGAAACTTAGTTTTAAAGATAAAGGAATATATCTACGGTATAAAAAATAATTATTAATAATACTTTTATTACAAATTGAGATATAACCAGTCGTAGCATTATATTGTAAATATAGTTATAGTAATAATAATAATATTAAACAGATATTAAATAATTGTAATAAAATAATATTAATAAAAAATAATATATACTTACAAATTATAACACTAATAATAATATTATTATTATTTAAATAAGATAACAAAATACATACATACACATACTCCCCCCATCACATATATATATATATATATATATATATTCATCCGTAGACAGATCTGTTTCGCTGTATCAAAGCTTATCAGTAGGTTAGACTCCGATTGCTTTTAATCCAGGATTGAAATCCGACCGAATTGGCGTCAATCGGCGATTCTACCTCTGAGCTATGGGCGCTTGTTAGAAGAAAGCAGACATTTTATCGTGTATATTATCATTATACATTCTCAATAGCCAGAGCGCTCAAGTTCATTACAGAATTTGCGATGCGTACAAGCCAGAGTAGCTACTGTTTTTCAAAGTCTACCATTCTTCCAGAGTGCGCAATCAGGGTGTGAGAGCGTAAATATTTTTTATTTTTTATTTTTTTTAATCATTTCACCCCAAGCAAAGCATTCCACTGCCACTATAGCGCAGGGGGTTACATAGGGGAAGGTGCTGAGAGAGCGATTGGATATAGGAAATGTCAGAAGGAGGGTGATAGCCGAGTAAGGAGGTACATAGGAAGAGTGTTTGAGAGAATGGGTGCGAGTTAGTGTGTTAGGAAGTGTCTATTGACCTTACATTTAAACTCCTGGAGATTGTAGCTGTCGGGGAAGCAAGTATGCGGAAGGGAATTCCACAGGCGGGAAGTGCGAGAAAAGAAGCTGTTGGAGTAGACATTGCGGTTACATTTTATCAGTTTCATTTTAAAAGGGTGGGATCTAGTTGCTAATCTAGTATCTCGTGCAAATTCGTACCTGGGGGCATCAGTGATCTAAGTTCATCGGAGCAGAAGCCGTGAAAGTATTTATAGAAGAGGCACAGGGAAGCCACGTCACGCCGGTGATAGAGTGACTGCAGGCGGTCAGCCAAATCGGTATCAATCACATTACAGACTCTCCGTTGTATTTTGTCAAGAACACCGAGGAGAATAGCAGGGGTACCTGACCAGATGTGGCAGCAGTATTCAATACACGGGCGGATGGTAGATTTATATATGTGCAGGATAGATATAGACGGAAAAAACTTCTGGGCCCTGCACAGAGAACCGACTTTCATTAGCAGCGGATTTAGCAATGGATTCGATGTATTCATTCCACTTAACGTCCGCTGAGAGTGTGAGGCCAAGGAGGCGTAGTGTTTTACTCTCTGGGAGGCAAGCCTGTTCCATGCTAATGGGAGGTAGGTGCGGATGTCTATGGTGGTTAATTCATAGCAGCTTCGTTTTGGAAGAATTGAAATTTACGAGTCATTTCTTACCCCAATCCATCACGGATTGGAGGTCCTTTTCAAGCTCGGCAGCGAGGTTCGCTTTGTCGCCCACACCAGATCTTTGATTGATGTGAGAGTAAACTGTGGTGTCATAGGCGTACATGCCAACTTGAGATGTTATGGCATCGGGGAGATCATTGATGTATAAGAAAGAGCGTAGGACCTAGGATAGAGCCTAGAGGGACACCCGCATTTATAGAGTAGTTCTGGGAGGCATGTTCGTTTAATACCACCTTCAATGTGCGGTTAGAGAGGAATGACTGGATTCGGTCCAACAAAAGTCCAGTTATACCACAGTTTCGCAGTTTGCGTAGAAGGACAGCATGCCAGTCTCTGTCGAACGCTTTAGAGATATCCAAGTGAACGTTTCGGGCTTCACCATTCTTGGCGAGAGACTGGTATATATACTCGGTGATGGTCGTTAGCATATCAGCAGTAGACCTGGTGAAGCGAAATCCATACTGTTTGTCCGAGAGGAGCCTGTGGGCTGTGAGATGCTGAACCACCTCGGCGTTGATAATGGCTTCAAACACTTTGCCAAAGATCGGAAGAAGGCTGATAGGGCAGTAATTTGTAGAGCTTAGAAGATAGACAGAAGTTGTAAAGCTTAGAAAGGACAGAGGAGAGTTCAGGGGCACATTTCTTTAAGACTATAATTGGGGTTCTGTCCCTACCGCTCGCTTTGTGAGGGTCAAGTTTTGAGATTATGTTAGAAATCAGTGAGGGCGTGATGTGGACGTCATTGTTGAGCCTCAGTTCTAGGTGGAAAGTCGGGTGTATAAAATCCAGACGAATCCAGTCTCGCATTGGTCGAGAATCTACGAGCAAAGCATTCAGCCTTGTCCGCTTAGGAGGTGAGGACCTCAAATTCATTGATTAGTTGGGTTATTGAGGACTTACTCTTGTTAATCACGCTTTTACAGAGACGCCAGTAGACTTTGGTGCCGAACTTAGACGATGCTATGCGTTGCTTCATTCTGGCAGCAAACAGCATCTTTGCTTCGTTAAGTATCTTTTTACACCTATTACGAGCGAAAAGGCGCCTATTTTGGTCCGACGCGTGGCTACGTTAAAACCGGAAGAAGTGATTCCGGTGGGCAATGGCTGCCGAGCAAGCGAACGAGAACCAGGGAGACGAAATAGATTTAAGCTGAAATTTCCTGGCCGGGATGAAAGCATCGATGCTAGCCTTAACCCAGGAGGAGATCTCGGATGCACAGTCTTCGACAGGAAGACTAAAAATGTTGTTCCAAGGGACGTCACAGAGGAAGTCACCGAACGAATCCCAGTCTGCTCTTTGGTAGCAGTAAGATATTCTGCTGGTCTGGGTTTCTTGGGTAGGGGTGGAGTGGAATGAGATATTGACGGAAACTACGGCGTGGTCAGAGTTTCCGAGAGTGCAGAGATATCTGGTAGTGCAAGAGTCTGGGATGGAAGTGAAGCAGAGGTCTAGTAGCGAGTCCCTTCCGTTAGGGCTACTGGAAAAACGCGTGGGGAAGTCCACCACTTGCGTAAGGGATTGGGTGATTGAAAAATTAATGGTGTGGACACCAGCAAGGTCGGTGGCTGAGTTTTCAAGCCACTTGGTGTGGTGGGCGTTAAAGTCGTCAAACACAAATATATGGGTGAGAAGAAATGGCCCTGTCGATATTAGTAGAGATGCTATCAAGTACCGAACAGTCAGAGGAGGAGGGGGAGCGGTAGAGGATGAAGAGATAGCTAATCGAGCTTAGAAGTGAGAGACGGAAGCACATGAAAGAATGGTCCAGGGGTTCAAGAGATGTCACCCTTGATGACATATACACCAAGCCCATGTATATGGACATTGGAGTCCTTACTGAAGAGGGGAAGGTAACCAGGAACATAAAACTAAGGAAGAGGGGATAGAAGGGTCAAGGATAGTTTCACATACAAAAATTCATATACACACGTACATCATATATTACAAATGTTTATTCTCGATATGAGCACGTGAGTGTATGTAATTCTTTTCTGGATTATTTTGAATATTACTTGTATCTTTTGGGTCTGACGAACAGCTTTTTTGTGCGGCAAAATACGTATTACCTCATGAAATTGTAGAATATCTAAAGATTTTTCTAGATTATATTACTCTGTTAAATTAAATAAATAAATTTAACATTGAATTCTTTTGAGTTTGACGATCGGAAAATGTTCTTTCGTGGTGAGTGATTAGGAGGCGAAAGACAATGCACATGTTTAAAATGATACTTAAAACTAAAAATGACCTGTCCAGAACTAAGCCACACTACCCCCCTCTCCTAACCCAAATGTGTATCTCTATGGTTAGCAACTGCGGATGAACTAGCTTAGACATACTAAATTCCAATCCCCCACAACAATCACCTACATCACACATTCCCAAAAATAAATCGTTTCCACCATTTATTTTCCGTTATACATATCACACGAAGACGGGCAGTTCGGTTCCGAAACATGAAAATTTTTGTGTCGTGATACTATGCTTTTATAAACCATTTTAACAACTATTACAATATAAAGCTCTACTCTGTATCGATCACTCTTTATAAACGTAACTGCTTGAACAGTGGGTTTAAAATCTACGTGTTCCTCCACTTTCTTAATATATATATATATATATATATATATATATATATATATATATATTCATTTGTAAACGATTTATTACGCGACCTAGGTTTCTACCATGTGGTATCTTCAGGCGATTTGCAATAACTGATTTTACCGTTTACCGTTTTTTTAAGAACGCTCACGTAACGGTGGTTTTTTAACGCTCACGTGTCAGGGAATTTTTGAACGCCTAATTTTTAAAATTACAAAAAATTATAACGTTTTCAACTATGCTTGTATGAACCTAATAGGTATTTTTGGCGGGTTGAAATGTCTGTGGTTTCTCACATCAGCACATGCAGGAAGAAAAATTCATAAAAAAGTACAAGCCTTTGCACAACAAAACGACATGAAAAACACAAACACTCACAGAAAAAGCACACACAAACACATACAGATACACATAAACATACATACATACCAAATTCAAATGGTAACCCTAAACAATAAAAAAGAACCAGATGTCCATAAAAAACAATTCTAAAACAAAGATAAAATAAAAAAAAAGCTTTCTCTCTCTCTCTCTCTCTCTCTCTCTCTCACACACACACGCTTAGATACACACATGCACGCCAAATTCAAAATATCGTCAAAGCAATAAATACAACCAGATGACCGATACAAAACAATTACAGAGACACTTCTAGATAAGGAAGGCGCCTAGAAGACAATTTTAATGTACTAATGAGGGAAACTCAAACTAAAATCATTTCAAATTGGGGTAAGCACTTGATTCATTCATCTATGTCTTTATATGTGTGTCCATTTATACACGTGCTGATGTGAGAAACCACAGACATTTCAACCCGCTAACATTTGATTTATTTTATCGATTTGATTTTTTTTTTTACATAGTTATTTATAAACAACACCTTGGCCCTCAGAAATTAAAGGAACTCGATACGTAATGCCACAGTTTATTCGCCTGAAGAGAATCAACTTTAGACCCGAAACACCTGTAGCCTCAGAAATACCATTATGGACACTTAAACTATGATAACATGTATAATAACAACAACAATAAATATACACTTTAAACGAAACGTTCACGGCCTCTCACACTTTTTATCATATATATATATATATCAACTTGATCACCCGAAGAGAAGCGACCAAAATACATGGTTAGCTTCGAAACGCGAAAATATTTGTGTAGTGATACTATGAATTTATAAACCATTTTAACAACTATTACACTATATATATATATATATATATATATATATATATATATATATAGCCTAAGTACGGATATATCTATGAACACAGTTACATTTTAAAACTGCTTTACACCAGTTATACAATGAAACGCTTGCATGAGAAACAAAGGTTTTAGAACTACTTTACTCAGATTGGATTGACAAATAATAATCTATGCGTGTGCGTACAAAAATATATTCGATGCTGAACGTGATAAAGAGAAGAAAATATGTATAAAATATTTTCCGAACGCAGCTGTTTTCTTTTACAAAAATCGATTGTTGATATATGTACATTGATATATACGTACACAGATAAGTAGCTAAGCATGTTATTATTTTCTAAAACAGATATAGGTGAATATGATGTATGATTCAATAGATAGAGTGCAAAAATAGATATACCGTAAAACAAAACAGGCACAGAAAGGATACAGCATTGATTTTGCTGATGTTATTATAATACTGGTATAATACTTAGTGTACAGTGTATACCTACTTTTTGATGTAAAAACGTTCTTACGAGTTCGCCTTTCGAAATAACCTTTTCAGAATAATATTTGTATTGATGGAATCATACATATGTGAAATATGAAGTGAATCGAGTTAAATACAAAAAATTACAATTATCTATATCTATAATAGTGACCAGGGTGGACGTTGTGTAAGTGTTTGTTTGATAGATTCGACTTAGTGTCTGCATTTTGCGGTCTAGCTCGACGGGAGTTGCGCTCAGATGTAGATCAAAATCTTAAAACGCTAACGACACCTTGAAATGTTTCAGGAAGCCAAACTTAGAACTAGAAAAACATTATCACCCCACAAATTCAGGAATCAATTTCAGTATTGATTATAATATAGAATCAATCACCCCATTTTATATTATCTATATATGTTACCCCTCCTCCTCCCACCCTAATCCAATAGAGTCTTTCTAAATTGTTATCTATATCAATCAAAGTGACGAGGGAGGACGTTGTGTAAGTATTTGCTATGTAAATTCACCATATGTTTTTTTATTCTTACTATTTCTTAAACTACCCGAGTGAAACTGGGCTAATTCTATTATAAAATGTATAATTGATAATTTAACTATAGAATTTATTATTCGTAATCTAAACTTATTTATAAATAGAATTTTGTTTGTGTGTTTATGTGTACATGTGTGTGTGTGTGTGTGTGTCCCCGTTACCTATAGACTCCGAAACGGCTGAACCGATTTTCTCGAAAATTTACAGAGTTGTACTATAAGCGTCTGCGAGTGTTCTTAGCTAGGTTTTGTGTCGAAGTACCTCCGATAAATATCGAAAATCGAAAAAATCGGGTTATAGAAGGAGTGGGCCGATTTTAATCAAATTTGATACACTCATAGACAAAGACATAAGAAACGATATTCAAAAGTTTCAAGGTTGCAAATTTTACAATAGTGCAGAAAATCGATGATATAGATATACAAAAGGCAAAATGTATGTGTGTGTGTCTGTTTATCTGCTTGTATGTCTGTATTTTTTTCAGCCCTTTTATTTTAGTTTTTGCTTCAAGTTTGGCTCTAAGTAGATATAATTGTAGTTCTTAGTCTCAGCCATGATACTATTTACTCAAAAGACTTATTTAGCCTTCAAAATTCAGTTTACGACGAAAAAAACTTATTTGATATCAATGCCAGGAAATCAAAATTTAACTTACATTCATTCATTTTTCTTTCAATCTACGGTTTCGCTTTAACTGGAAACAACTATTGCTTTTTAGTCTTTCGTGCCAATGTCTAAATTGTCTGAGCTCCAGGACCATGGATTAGTTTTAAAGCTTTCATTACACCCGAGCAACGCCGGGCTATACTGCTAGTTCTCTTATAAAATATATTATTAGTCATTTTGCTTTAAAATATATTATTGATAATCTATATCTATCAAAGTGACGAGGGTGGACGTTGTGTAAGTGTTTCCTATGTAAATTCATCATGTTTTTTATTCTTATTCATAAAAACTACCAAAGTGAAATCGGGTTAAACTGCTAAATGTTTATAACAGTTACGATTGGACATTGTGAAAATTCTCAAGGTACAAGAATGGTTAACTTGGACACTGAAACATTTGCCGTCCTATATATCTCAATTCATATTCTAGCCAATTTCCTTCGGCTTCTTACCTCTTTTTCTTTTTTTTTTATCACCAAAATGCCCCACATTTTAATTCCCTATTTTATTAGGGAATGAATTATATTGTGTGACTCTAAGGCTAAATTTACAAGGAAGATTTTGAAAACCAGAGTATATTCAATACATTTTCGCCTTAATAAATTGTGTTCAATTTCTAACTGAAACTTACTTTGGATATTTTGAAAAAAATGCGGTTAAACAAGAAAGAAAAATTGATAGAAAGATGAATGCAGTCAGCAAAGTTATAGATCGAATACAAAAAATTTAAATTCAAAGATAAGCATCTCTATACCTTCAGTTTTCCCGATGAAAAAATATATAAAATCATCAAAGAAAATGTTATCTAATCTGAAGAAGTCCTTTCAAATGATAAAACTTGTAACATCGGATTTTATTTTTATTTTGTCTGTATATATATATATATATATATATATATATATATATATATATAAAGGAAAACACAACACATCATATTAGTTATAAACTATAGCTCATTTCAATGAGCTTAAACAGCTCATTTCACCCTTTTACAATATTTCCTTCATCTGGCATAAAATTTCTATCGGAATGAGCTTTTTCTTAAAATGAAGCGGGAATATAATAAATAATGATAATAAACATAAGATTACAAACAAATAAATAAATGACAATAAATGTGAGGGGGAGGAGGAAAGAAAGAAAGGAAGGAACGGGAGGGAAGGGAAGAAAGAGATATAGTCCAATTGGAAATATAGGTAGTATCCGTTTGATGTTATTTGACTGTCTTAGATGGTATGACCTCTGAAAAAAACCAATTCCCCTGACTTTATGCGTCTATTTGACCCCGTCAGGTCAACCCACTTACTTATACTAATTTAAATCCACATATACCCATGTAAAATTAAACAAAATCACAGGGTAAGTATATGTGGGAATATTCCCACATATACTTACCCTGTGATTTTGTTTAATTTTACATATCCACTGATTTCTTTTTTTTTATCTTTTTAGGTCTTAGCTTTTTCATACTCATATATATATACTCTTCCGTAGTGCGGTGTATATACGCACTCACATATCACGTTAACTAAATTGTCGTATTCTCAATCTCGCATATATTTATATACACGAGATATATATGAGATAATTAAGTCCATATTTAAGCCCACATACCCAAACACAACTATATATATATATATATATGCATACATGTATGTGCATACGTACACCAATATGACCACATATGCTAAGAAAATACCTTAAACAAAGCTATCCGCGTCGGGGTTAAAGTTAATTAAGAAAAAAAAAAACAAGCCAACTGAGGTCGAAAATAAATACCAAACTGATTACTAAGGGAGGTAATCATTACCTTAGTGTTCTAGTTAAGCGAAGTAATGTATGAAGTGCGACACAGAGATCCGAAAGAATTTACATCGCAAATGACGCATTCCAGAACCTGAGTAAAGTATTAAGAGACAGGAAACTTTCGCTAGAAACAAAGAATATAGTACTGGATTGTTATGTGATGTCAATTCTTCAATATGACAGTAAATGCTAGAGAATATCATCAAAGATGAAGGAAAAACTTGAAGCAAATAAAATGCGGTTCTACAGAAGGATGCTGCGAATATCATGGATCGAGCATGTGAGCAATGATGAGGTTTTAGAAAGAATGGAAACAAAAAGGAAATTAATACTGAGCATCAGGAAGAGACAACTAAAGTTCCTGGTACATGCAATGAGGAAGGAGGGCTTGGAGAACCTGACATTAACAGGCCATATAGAGGGAAAAAGAGACAGGGGAAAGCAGCGGATATAACATATTTGAAGGGCCTGAGGAGGTGGATGACAGAACGGGGGTTGCGTGGTGTTACAGGAGAAAGCGTCCCAAAAGCCATCAGGGATAGGGAGACGTGGAAGGCCATGATCGCCTACGTCCTGAAAGAACAAGGTACGAAGAAGAAAAAGAAGAAGAAGAATGTAGTTGACAAGCATTAAACACACTAATCTCTGATAATATGTAAAACATTTTTATTTAATAGCTGACATTCTGGTTTTATAAAATATATCTTAAACTAGATTAAATTATTTAGATTAATGATATAAGTTTTTTTCCTATCCATCTAGAGGAAAATAGGAAATTAATCTACAGTTGAGTAAAATATTTTCAGGGAGACGTGGAAGGCCATGATCGCCTACGTCCTGAAAGAACAAGGTACGAAGAAGAAGAAGAAGAAGAAGAAGAATGTAGTTGACAAGCATTAAACACACTAATCTCTGATAATACGTAAAACATTTTTATTTAATAGCTGACATTCTGGTTTTATAAAATATATCTTAAACTAGATTAAATTATTTAGATTAATGATATAAGTTTTTTTCCTATCCATCTAGAGGAAAATAGGAAATTAATCTACAGTTGAGTAAAATATTTTCAGCCATCTTGTGACCTCAGAGCATGGACACAAGTAAAACAGTTTTTGAATTATTCATGGTAATGAATGCTGCATTAAGATTCACTGAGGTAAAATAGTTCAGTCTTGGCAGGTATCATGCCAGGGAAAACAAACGCATTCCTTTTGTTTAATTAGAGTCGTTTGAGAAGATTTTCGCTGTCGATCTTCGAGAACTAGAAAGTCATTTCAGAGTATTGCTGGCTGTGCGTGTTGGTCGTGACGCGCTTATTTTGCTTTGATGTTAGAAATAGTGGTCAAATAACCATTTACAAGATCTAAAGCTAAAATTATAGATGGCCACGCAGTATAAAAACACTTGCGAAAGTCGACGCATTGATGCGAACTGGAAACATAGTCGCAAATGTATCCCCGGCATAGTCAACAGAGATCGTTGTGAATCATTTCGTTTTCCGACTACAGTCCCGTGAATCACTAGCCCAGGATCCCACTCACACTAGAAAACCATCGTGCACGACTCAGTGTTACCGAGAAGCGACTGCCTTGGGGATAAGGTGGCGTTTTCTAGTATTCTGCGATGAGTACAAATTCTCTATCAAACAAGTGATCGCAATTTACGGGCGTGGTGTACATTTGGGAAACAATAATGTCAAGAGTGTGTTCGTCGACCACACAAAGGGCTAATTTTTTTTTTTATTATGACACGTAATTTCAAATATTACAGCTCTTGTTCGCCTTTAGAATTTGTGTTAAACATTGTCATGTATCACTACACCATTGTTCAGTCGATTCTGCTTCTAATACTACCAAGTGGGAAGCGGTGATAATCCAGCCCAAATGATTCCCATGAGTCGGATAATAATGATGAGAAGTGTTATAATAACGATTAACAATCAAGACTATTACTCGTTTACGAGTACATCATCTGTCAAGACGACAAGCAAATCCATATTGCAGACACCTGTTCAAATGTCAAGATTCCCTCCCCCTGGTTTATACTACAACTAAACTGAATAGAGCTTAGTTACAGTTTCTGAGAGAGAGAGAGTGAGGACATCATCTGGCCTGATCAGTTCTTTCAACAAGACCAGCACGCTCGAAATCTCAGTCACAATAAGACTTCCTGCTGGCACAGACATTGACGGCTTCCGAATATTTCCATCTACCCAAATTTCACTCAGAAGTTTTGGTAAGATTTGTAGATCCTTTTAAAACGTTCCGCGCTCGGATAGGCTTTTCAGACCAATATTATCAAGAAGTCAAAAATCAACTATGGCGTTATTCGAACCCTGGTCTCAAGGTCAGAATGCAAACGTTCTAACTATTCGGTTAGTAACGAATATATACGTTTGAGAAGATTGATTTCCCGTCCCAAAATACTTGTCAAGAATGAAAAACTACCGTTTTCTGAAGGTTTTTCTATTTAGGGTGCAACATCTGGCAAACAGTGTCAATAAGGAACCCCTTTGAAGATGAATAAGGAATTTAAATCATTCTTAATTTCATGTGAAATCAACCGCTTTAGGTGGGAAGAAGAGACCTTCGATAAAATTACCCAGAATATCATAGAAACGTAGAATCTCTCCAAATAAAACCGTAGAAATATTATCCTTTACTGCAATCATTGTCTACCTCTCCCGGTTCAGCCCCAGTAACGATGCGTTAAACTATAAAAGTCAGTCAGTTAAGTGCCATGCGTGAAACACGCTTGGGCAATCATGTCTCGAAAGAGACATGACTGATTGGGCAGAAGATTATCCCGCAGTAGGTTGTCATTGTTTCTGCGGTAGACTGGTTTTCAGCCAAGGCTATAGAACCCAATCTGTCCTATTATTTGACTCATAGCTAGAGGCGGAAGCGATGCATTATATTATTAAATGTTCATTAGTGGGAGATCAGTTTATTACTTCATAACAATATAAAAATGTTCCCTCACTTTATGCCCAATAGAAGCCTTAATCATATTTTCAACTATTATATTCAGTCAGTTAAGTGCCATACGTGAAACATGCTTGGGCGATCATGTCTCGCAAGAGACATGACTGACTGAACAGAGGATTATCCCGCAGTAGGTTGCCATTGCTTTCTGCGGTAGACTGGTTGTAGAACCCAATCTGTTCTGTTATTTAAACCATAACTGGAAGAAAGAGACGGATTAATACCTTTCCCAAGGGTATTTGCACGTAAGTGAATGCACTGAATTCAACTGGAATTCGAAATCGGTTCCTGGATTTCTCGTTCCGAGCCGATATCCACTGCACCACAATGAACATCCAAATTATAAAAGACTGACTAAAATTTCCCTTTGAAAAGCCAATTGGAGTAGATAGACTAAACTATCGCCAGGTTCACACTCCACCCACGTCTATTGAACAGGTGAAGAGGCTCATCTGTTGTTCCCTGTTTAGGATGTGGTTTCCGGCTTCCTCTTTTCCAATCTTTTTACTCTTACGTAGCCCCCTTCGCATCAGTGGCGTTATTGCCTTGCTCGGGGTGATATGATTAAAAAAAAAGCCATGATATTATGCATGCATCTAAAAGACAGTTGTTAGATGGCGAATAAACAAAAAACAAAAAACAAAACCATTTATTTTAATAAATAGATATTAATGTTTCAAATAATATGGCAATGGACATCTTGAACAGCACACACACAGAGTATCTTTTATACATACACATGCAACAAATGATTAGAGAGAGAGAGAGAACAGACAAAAGGAGCGACGATACGTTGTGATAGTTTCATGCCTTAATTCACTTTTCCGAGAGAGTGCTATATGACCCGACGCACTGGATGCGTGAAATTGATGCATGAAATTACAATATCCAGGCAGTGTTGATTCCTATGTCCACACCCTCGGTGTCTATAAAGTCTTCGATATTGAGCCTATCTCGCGTGTGAATATAGAAATTAACAATATATCTTAAAATATTACAATATAAAGTACATTGCCAGTCTTTGTCTATATTTCTGAGATGAGGTAGTTTTTACAGTACTTACATTATTCTCTCTATTATCTCCATCTTTGTTGCCATTTGTATGACGTTTCGGCCGTTGTACGTTTCGGCCTTCTTCAGGTAATAGGAATTTTGAACCGAACCCTTTATTACAATCACTGGGGTATATAATCTTCATTCCTTGCGTAAAGCCTCGATTGGAAGTCCTTAAGAACACATGGTCTACTGGATATAGATTTTGGTTAGTTCTGATTGTTAGAATTGTGAGTTCAATACCAGGCTACAGCAGTGGTGAATAAGAAACTTGCGGGGTTAGAAGGAGATAACTTGACTTCCAATCGAGGCTTTACGCATGGAATGAGAATAATATACCCCAGTGATTGTAATAAAGGGTTCGGTTTGAAATTCTTAGCACCTGAAGAAGGCGGGAGGGTACAACGGCCGAAACGTCGTACAAATGCCAACAAAGATAAGGACAATAGTCCGAATAATATAAATACTGTACATTGCCAGTTTGTTAAAATTAATTAAACATATAGTCCAGAGAGATTGCCACTCCCATACCTACATGTGTGTGTCTGTGTTGATTGAATGATATATCAATATTTATTGGGTTATTTAATGTCTACCTTTCTGTGCGAATATCGAATTCATTGCTTAATAGAAGTGATATATAAGAATAGCTTATAGCTTACTCCACGCTGAAGTCAAAACTCTGGTGTGGGCGACAAGGCAAACCTCGATGCCGAGCTTGAAAAGGACCTCAATCCGTGATGGATTGGGGTAAGAAATGACTCATAAATTTCAATTCTTCCAAAACGAAGCTGCTATGAATTAACCACCATAGACATCCGCATCTACCTCCCATTAGCATGGAACAGGCTTGCCTCCCAGAGAGTAAAACACTACGCCTGCTTGGCCTGACACTCTCAGCGGACCTCAAGTGGAATGACTACATCGAATCCATTGTTAAATCCGCTGCTATGAAAGTCGGTTCTCTGTGCAGGGCCAGGAAGTTCTTTCCGTCGGAATCTATCCTGCACATATATAAATCTACCATCCGCCCGTGTATTGAATACTGCTGCCACATCTGGTCGGGTGTCACTCCTATTCTCCTCGGTGTTCTTGACAAAATACAAAGGAGAATCTGTAACGTGATTGATACCGACTTGGCTGACCGCCTCCAGTCATTCTCTCACCGGCGTGACGTGGCTTCACTGTGCCTCTTCTATAGACATTTTAACGGTTTCTGCTCCGATGAACTTAGATCACTGGTGCCCCCTCTGTACAAATTTGCACGAGATACTAGATTAGCAACTAGGTCCCACACTTTTACAGTGAAACCGATACAATATAACTGCAATTTCTACTCCAATAGCTTCTTTTCTCGCACTTCCCGCCTGTGGAATTCCCTTCCGCATACTTGCTTCACCGACAGCTACAGGAGTTTAAATGTAAGGTCAATAGACACCTCCTACCACACTAACTCGCACCCATTCTCTCAAACAGTCTTCCTATGTACCTCCTTACTCGTTTATCACCCTCCTTCTGACATTTCCTATATCAAATCGTTCTCTCAGCAGCTTCCCCTATGTTACCCCCTGCGCTATAGTGGCAGTGGAATGCCTTGCTTGGGGTGAAATGATTAAAAAAAGTGCCTGTGCTTGTGTCTTGCGCTTCGGTTTGTAAAGGTTTTGTCAAGAAGTTGTGCCTGCTTATACCATTAATACGTTCATATGCAAATCGGAGAGTGAAAAAGAATCCCCAGTCAGGCATCAAATTATCTTGATTTACATCGATGTATGCAAATTTGATTTCTCTTTTGAACTTCGTCTGCTATTAAGCATTACGGGAACTGCTTGGCCTGATTTTCTTTAGCCTTCTTCTTAAAGTAAAAATTCATCGTCAATTTTGGATATTTTCCTATTTTCTTTCATAACGTCTAAAATGATATCTATTCATTTGCTGTCTTCTAAAAGAAAACGAATCAAAGTTGGAACAATCGTTTTATTGTTAATTATATTTCTTGTAGATTTTTACAATATGAACTGAAACCAGGAATAAACATTTGAAAATTTGTTTTTATATTACTCTGGGTTATCCTCCTGCATAACGAATATTATATTTTATATAATTTTATAAAAGTTAAAACTAGTTTACTATGCAGGTTCATGTAAATTAAAACAAATATGCTGAAACCACGTCATTTCTAAAAAAAAAATTAAAAGTAAATCAAATTCTTAATCTGAAAACAGTTCTAAAAAGTGACCAGTAAAAGAGTGTATAATTCATACTCCTGTTTTATCTTTCAGGAATAATTGACCTGGAATAACTTCGAATGCCTTTTTTGAATATTCATGACCTTGAAGAATTTTTCAACTTTCTCGAAATTACACTGATTGGGTCGATTATAACTTATTAATTTCTGCTCGATCTTGTGACTCGTGATTTCAAGGTTATTTGAAGTCAACTTTCGTCTTTCTTTTTGCCCTTTCTCAGTTATTTTGAGCGTCAAGTTAGCGTTCTTTTCTATGTCGAACATCCAGTGTGGGAATTGACGAAATGTGCAGAAATTCTTAGTGAATCTTTCAGTAACATCAGTTGCACCAGTTTTGAACTGTTGTCTCGCAACTTTCTGAATTTATTGCTTTTTTACTGGGCACATCATAGAATATAACAAAGTCACCTCTATACTATGATTTTTCAAATAAAGAAAAAAAAAACATTTCTAAATTTTAAGAAATCGCCTGATATGAACTTATTTTATTTGGGCTTTTTTGTAGAGACACAATATAAAATGATTTTCTTTTTTGTTTCTTCATGTGCCGTGTCCCTTCAGGACGAAGGCGATCAGACTTCCACTTAGCGCTGTCTCTTGTCGCTCTCAATAATTTTTCTCTTGGTATCACTTCTAAGCCCCGCTCCGTCAACCACCTGCCCAGACCTAACAAGTACGTCTCGCGTTGCTTTCCCCTGCCTCTTCTTCCCTTTATCCGACCTGTGAATATCAAGTTCTCCAGACCGTCTTTCCTCATTACGTGTCCAAGGAACCTCATTTGTCTCTTCCTGATATTTAGTATCAGTTTTTACTTGTTTGCATCCTTTCCAACACCTCATCACTATGTCCATGGTATCCTCAGCATCCTTCTGTAAAACCACATTTCTGCTGCCGCAAGTTTCTTCTCCAGCTTAGATGAGATCGTGCAGCATTCATTTCCATACAGAAGTACAGATATCACATAGCAATCCAACACTCTTTTTTTGTTTATAATGAAATTTTCCTGTCTTTCAGTACTCGGGCTAGCTTCTTAAGTGTGTCTTTGTCCATGCCAATGCGTCTTGGATTTCCGTGTCACATTTTCCATCCACTGTCAGAACACTTTCCAGGTATTTTTCTTACTTGTTTTATTTAAACTAGAACCCCCTATTAACCCCCTATTAACCCCCTATTAACTTTCTTAAATTCTTATTCTTTTATCATACTCTTGATCTTGAGTGTTTAATATGTAGTCATAAGAAATAAAAAGAAAGAAAAATTCTTATTTTTGGCAAGAGTGCCTATTGGATAATCCCACCATTTTTTGTTCAATTAGACTATCTGCGGATCACTCATAAATGAGATCGACTTTATCGTCGAGCAGTGGAGACTAGGTTTTCGTACTAAGTTTTTATGAGTTCGTTTCCTCGTGACTACATTAAGAAAAAAGTATTATACTAAAATCTGAGTTTTGTTTAACGGCATATCAACCTCTATTGGTTACTTAATGCCAAAAAGGTGGGGTTTTAAGGTATGTTTTTTTAATGTTCAGTTATAGTGAGAAGGTTGATTTAGTCAGATTTTAACGAAAATTTTGTTTTTATTCTTTTTCATTTTAGAAAACTGAAAATGTCTTCTCGTCTTGTATTCAAAAATGTTTTGCTGAGAATAATTATTTTCTTTCAAAAATGTATATTTTTCTATAAAGGTCTCTTCTCTCTCTCTCTCTCTCTCTCTCTCTCTATATATATATATATATATATATATATATATATATATATTTCTATAAAAGTGTATTTTTATACTTTATAGTGTTTTGCCTCCCAGTTTGGAGGTTTACTATTTACCAATAGCTGAGACCCTAACAGGTGCTACCACTCTGCGTCAGAGTGGACCTGAGAAAAACAGCAATAAAGAAGTGGTTTCATGCTCCTCACAACCTCCCAATCAGGGGCCTTGCTACCGGATGCAGTTTATCATCATACCCAGGACCGTATTATACAAAATTAATCATTGTCTAATATATTTTTGTTATAAAACAAATCATTGATTAGCGACACATTTCCAAAAACACAACTAGTTCATAGTACTGACATTTGAACAAAAGTAACCCCAAGATCTTACATACAGAAATGTCATGAAGTGAGATTTTAATATCAACACGTTCTGGCCAAATGACTATCATTAAACATGAATTTTCCATTACTTTACATTTTATAAACACCAGTACTTTCTTTCAGTCTTCTCCGCGGTATGGTGAGTGATTAATTGTTTACACCCTGCCACATCTCTCTTCCAGATGGAACTTTACAAGTCTGTTGCAACACCATTTTTATTTCGATGGAAATGCTTTAACGAACAACATTCCTTAGCACAACCAATTCAGACCTTTAAATTTGCAATAAACCATACTACGAACAGAAGATTGAATGATTCTCATTTCATTCGTATTTCATTAAAAGCAATTTACGTTCAGATAAATTCTTTCTAAAAGCCTCTGTTTTGTGAAACAGACTCTTAAGAGTTTGCTTCCCCGATCACTATAATCTTAGCCTCTGCAATTGTCGGGTTAACTATTATCTACCTTAGGTATTCACATAATCCGCACTTCTTTGTCCTCGTTTTACGCCCATATATGAAGCTCATTCCATGACCCTCTACCTTGAGTGGTTCTAGTAATTTATAATATGCGAACAACAGTGTAAAAATATAAAATTGTTCGATTACTCACGGTCAGATTATTTGTGCACAGTTCACGTTACCATTATCCGATACGTAGAAACTTACATTTTCTTCCGTGATATCTGTCCGTCTCCTCCCTGGAGTAATTCTTTATTACCATCTTCTTCCTGTGCCGTGTCCTTTCAGGACTTGGGCGATCATAGAGTTCCACTTGGCTCTGTCTCTTGTTGCTTTCAATATTTTTTTAGTATCTCTTCCGTATCCGCTCCGCCTACCATTTGCTGAAAACTAACAAGTACGTCTCACGCTGCTTCACCCTGTCTATTCTTCCATTTATCCGACCTGTGAGTATTAAGTTCTCCAGGCCCTCCCTTCTCATTATATGTCTCAGGAACCTCATCTATCTCTTCCTGATATTTAGTATCAATTTTCTTCTCGTTTGCATCCTCTCCAACACATAATTGCAAACGTACTCTGTTCATGGTATCCTCAGTATTCTTCTGTAAAACCACATTTCTGCTGCTTCAAGCCTCTCCTTCATCTTTGATGAGATCGTCCAGCATTCACTTCCATACAGAAGGACAAATATCACATAGTAATCTAAAACTTTTTTTTCTGTGTTTCTAATGAGATTTTCTTGTCTTTCAATATTCTGGTTAGCTTCTGAAATGCATCTTTGTCCATGCTAATTCGTCTTTGGATCTCCATGTCGCACTTTCCATCCACTGTCAAAGCATTTCCCAGGTATCTGAATATTTTTCTTTTTTTATTTTAGATTCAACGACTTACAATTGGCATATTGGCCTCCTCTCTTTTCTGGTGGCCATACATTCAGTTTTCTTAAGGTTTATGCTTAGTCCTTTTTTTCACTTTCTTTTGTAACCTTCTGTAGAAGGTCCTGCATTTTCCTTTCCGTGTCTGCTATCAGCACCGTGTCATCCGGGTATCTGATATTGTTGAGATTGTGACCGCTAATGTCGTATCATGCAAGGCTTTTATTTCGCTCGTAACTGCTTCGCTGTACAGGTTGAAAAGATCCGGTGAGAAAACACTTTATTATCTTACGCCCCTTTGTACTTTGCATACCTGCTGAGTTCACTTCCTATCCGTACACAGACGGTTTGTTGCTAATATATATTCTTGATTATTCTAACTTAATTTTCGGAAATGTCGAAGTTGTCAAGCATCTCTATCAAGTCCTTAGGTCGTTCTTTGTCGAACGCCTTTGCGTAGTCTACGAGGGTCATTCAATGAATAAGGTGAATTTTTCGGTATAAGGACTTTTAATACAGATAGAAGCTAACTTTTTTATTTTTTTCCTTTATTTCTTTTTCAATTTTTTTTTTTCAGATTGAAAAGAAAAACAGAGTCTTGGAGATTAACAAAGATGGCCGACCAAGAAGCATGCTCCAGGATTGAACAGAGGTCAGTTCTCAAGTTGTTGGTTGCTGAAGGGTGCAAACCAGTTGAAATTCATAGGACAATGTCAACTGTGTATGGTGCCACATATTTTAGCTAAAACATGTCTACAAGTGGGCTAAATTGTTTAAAGAAATTTGAAAGTGACGATGAAGTCAAAAGTGCTGTGAGCGATTGGCTGAGACATCAAAGATTTTTATGCTGAGGGAATTCGGAAGCTTGCGCACAGATAGGAAAAGTGTGTGACACTGCTGAGAGACTACGTTGAAAAAAAAAAGCTTCTATCTGTATTAGAAAAATTCACCCTATTTATTGAATGACCCTCGTATAAAGCTGTTTATTGTAGCCGTGTGAGTTACAATTTTTCAAAATTGCAAAATCATATACAGGTGCGAGGCCACGTGATTTTGAATTCTGTGACAAGAGTTAATATTAGCTAAAACGTAGAACTGTATTGTTTTGGTGAAAAATTGTTTACAAAACGTATAATGGTAAAATAATACGAGAAGTTCTTTATCATATAGATGTTTTGAAGTCAGCCACAGATTGGCCTGTACACTCTTCCATTTTTCAGAATAATAGTGATATATCGAGTTCTTTTCACATAAGAAGTTATTGATATTTTCATTCAAAATGTTTCTAAGTAGTTCTCTATTGCGCATTTGAATACGACGCCATTTCAATTATTAATTTTTAATTTAACATTTCTTCACATTTTAAGCCCCACACTGTTAATTAACGATATTGAAATATCGACCAGGGAGTTGCAATAAAAAGCAACAAAAATTATCCTGAATTAAATAAAAGTCTGAAAATTATTAAAAATGCTTCAGAAGAAATATTTGAATAATTTACTTCTATTAATACTAATAGCATGGAAACAACAGCAAAAAGTGGTTCTTTAGTCGGAGGTCAGTCACAAGTTGGTTTTTCCTGCTCGACTAAAATCATTTCTCTCCCCAGAATGTTGAAAATGATTCTAACTACATTTAGTAAGCAAATTGTTACTCTACGCCGATATAAGAGCCACTCCCCACTAAAAAAAAAAAAAAAATGATGACTGGCTTTATTAGGCGTCGGAGACAACTTCAGTGAGAGATGGATGAATTTTTGCCTAAATTACGCAAAAATGAAAATAACATTATCATCTAGTTTTAACAAATATATTCACCAAAATTTCACAAAAACTTCTTGAAATAGGGAAGTGTAAATCTATTCAATAAAATCGCCATTGACTTCAACTGCAACTTCCAAACGGCTTCAGAATCTCCTGCACCTCTTCTAGACCGTCTCCTTGTTTAAGTTGTTGAATGCTGCTATAATCCGTACTTTCAGTTCGCTTTTTTTTGTTCGTCTTTCCTTCAATTACATCTCACACATCATAATCAAGTGGGTGCAGACAGGGTAGTTGGGTGACCTGATGTAAGAGGTGATGTAATCGCAGAAACTGTCTGAGAATCATGACAGGTTTCTTCTAATAGTGTGGCATGGTGCAGAGTCCTGATGCTAGAAATAGGATCTTCCAGTAGCCACCCTATTAATATAAGGTAGCACTACCTCCTCAAGGCACTTGATGTAAGCATCCGTGTTGAAACTGAAGCCCATGCGTGGATATTAATGGAGGCATAACGACGCCAACACTAGTGATTACTACAAACATATTTGTATTCACAATTAGACTCTTATTTGTTTATATTTCTTAGATGAAGCAGTATTTACAATATTTAAATTATTCGGAATATTGTTCTCATCATTGTTGCCATCTGTACGACGTTTCGACCGTTGTACGCTCAGGCCTTCGTCAGGTGCTAGGAATTTTGAACAGAACCCTTTATAACAATCACTGGAGCATATTATCTCTATCCCATGCGTAGAGCCTTTTCGGGTAGTCTTATTTAACCCATAACTGGAGGAAAGAGACGGATTTATACTTTTCCTAAGTGTATTTGTGCGTAAGTGAATGCAAGGAATTCAACTGGAATTCGAACTCGGCACCCGATTAGTCGTTCCAAGTCGATATCCACTGCATCACAACGCACATCTAATAGACAAGACGTAGTGATAAAATACTGCCTTAGATATTTCAAATCTATTTTTTTATTCTAGTAACAAGTGTCTCTTTTTGATGCCATATCTCTTCAAACGTCTTCCTTACACTCAGATTCTGTCTGTAAAATTATCATCATCTTTCTGTAAAATTCAATTATGTGCCATACATGATGCACGCTTTGGGTGATCATGTCACGAAAGAGACATGACTGACTGGAAAGTAGATTATCACGGAGTAGGTTACCATTGCTTTCTGCGGTAGACTGATTGCTAGCCAAGGCTATAGAACCCAATCTGTCCTGTTATTTAACTCATAACTAGAGGAATAGACGGATTAATACCTTTCAAGGGTATTTGTGAGTAAGTGAATGCAAGGAATTCGGCTGGAATTCGAACTCGACACCCCGATTTGTCGTTCCGAGTCGATATCCGCTGCACCACAACGCACATACTGCAATCTAGTAGAGCATTTAAATTCATACAGTCGATGCATCAATTGGTCAATTGTCATGAAAATATTCGTAGTAAGGACAGAGTGAAGCCAAATCATGAAGCCAAGTCGAGATACCAGGTCCTGTCTCGCTATTTCAGCATTAAAACGAGGTGACCTATTTATCCGAGCTAGAAGTTGTAGCGAAAGTCTGGGTCTTTATTGGTTATCAAATCGCAAAATTCAAAATACACCAAGAAACCTTTTTTCCATAGCTAAAGAAAAAAATCGTTTCTGAGCCACCCCACGTGACTGGATTGAATATTCAAGTGTGGTCTCTCACCGGTCACGGTCAGTCAGAGAGTCATTGAGAGCTGCGAGACAAACATTTAAAAATGTAGTTTCAACTTCTAGCGACTCGGACATTGCCTTCTTCCTCTTTACCTCTTTCAACAATTACTACTACTCACATTTTGTACGAATTTTTGATATCCTTAACTTTCTAATTGCACATAGACTCTTATAACTCATGTTATTACTTCTTTTAATAAATTACTATTTTAACAAAAAAAATGTATATTTCATTATTTCACTCTTCGACGCTAATCTACACATTACAACCGACAGACAACCTTCTGATGATGATAATTCTGCATAAAACTTGTAAGCTGTAGGGAGTTCGGTTAAGTCTGACACACGGCCGAACAAAAGAAACATTAACCTGCTCCCTACACTTCAAAGTTAGCTTAACCTTTATGCGGTCAAAGTACGATGAAGACGAACTAGTTCGAACAGCTGCCATGAAAATATTTATAGAAAAGTTGGAAGCAAGACATTTCACAGTGGTGGGAATGAGGCTGGTCGTTATCTATGTCGTTAACTGACTGATGTGTAACGATGAATTCAGGAGAAACATCATCCAGTTCGCGGTGAACCTATTTTTTTCTCACCCATCACCGACGTTCAGCCATTCCATGGCATATGTTGAAACCTTTTATTTCACCAGTTTAGACCTTTGTGCCTATGAACCGCGATGACATCGTGCACAGTGACTCATCATTCGTGTTCTATTAGTAAAAGGAAGTTCGGAAATAGCTTCTTCCCCCAAAACGCTATTTTGATGAACAGACTCTTGAGGGTAAACTTTGTTGATGACTTCAATTACGGTCATATCATATTAAAACACTAATTCTCGTACGATCACTGAAGTTAAGCAACATCGTGGTCAGTATCTAGATGAGTGACCACTTTGGTATACCAACCGTTGCAAGCTTCGACGTGAGGCTGTTGCAATGGATAATAGGTTCAGAATTGGAAATCGGAGATCCGAGTTCAATTTCAGGTCTGATAAATCAGGAGGACTTGCATCAGTAAATCATTATTTTCTCAAAAAATTTCTAACAACCTAAAAATATTTACTGGCTTTGAATAATTTGTGAAAAAGTTAAACCGTAAAAAAGAAAACAAAGCAATTAATTCATAACACACTGATCACTTTGGCTTGGATGAAAGCATAGTATCTGTTCTTTCCTTATTTAAAGATGGAAGAAGGCGCCTGATCCCCGGTACTGCAATCATGCAGGTTTCTTACTAAACCAGATCGGAGAAATATCGACGCCAACCTGACAGATAGACGGATTAATACCTTTCCCAAGGGTATTTGCGCGTAAGTGAATAAATTAATTCACCTGGAATTCGAACTCGGCTCCCCGATTTCTCGTTCCGAGCCGATATCCATTGCACCACAACGATGTCCATAAAGTTACTTCATTCAGTCACACACAACCTGAATTCACACCTGAGGAATGCTATTTTTAACAACTATAAAAAAAATTAACAAGAAAAAATAATCAACAATAAGGCATAGTAATATACACATTGCGGATGTGCGTTGTCGTACAGTGGATATCGGCCCGGAAAGAGAAATCGGAGATCAGAGTTCGAATTTCAGTTGAATTCATTGCATTCACTTACGCTCAAACACTCTTGGGAAAGGTATTAATCCGTTTCTTCCTTCCAGTTATGGATTAAATAACAGGAAAGATTGGGTTCTATAGCCTTGGCTGGCAACCAGTCTACCGCAGAAAGCAATGGCAACCTACTGCGGGATAATCTTCTGCCCAGTCAGTCATGTCTCTTTCGAGACATGATCGCCCAAGCGTGTTTCACGTATGGCACTTAACTGACTGAATATACACATTAAAAATAAATTAATATACCAGTTCACGCTAATCATATACAAATGTAATTTTAAATCAGATTTTAATTTTTTTATGAATAAATATGTCCATCGATCTGGATAAGGCCTTTTTAACTGTATCAATTTTGAATTACCAGTTTCATGAAGAACCATCGGGCTAAATAAATAAGAAAAAAAATTATGTCAAAAAACAGGTATTTTGTAAAATAAAGTTATTCGTTATTTGGCTGTTGACTTAATTATGTGTCTACTTATACTAACTGCTACCTTAAAGCAGATGTAATCAGCTTATCTTCGTCGAGGTCAGGGTCAAACGCATGTTGTAGAGTTCAGAATATATAGGTTCCCAAAATCAATAGGTTGAACTCACGCATCTTGGGGACCAGCAACTAATAACCTGGTTACAAACTCAAGTGTTTACAAAGCACTCGAGACGTTCACGATTAGTTGTGAAAGTAAAACAAATTGCTCGTGTTGGTGAGTCGTGTTTTGTGACAATACTAGAAGAGTTTCCGTAATTATCAGTTATTTTCTATCAGATACATCCATGAAATCATTTTGAATTGTGAGGTTTCTGTAGTCCATGAGATTAAAGAAAAATGTTCCCCCCAAAATTCTCCTCGGTACCTCCAATAAATATCGAAAATCGATAATCGAAAAAATCGGGTTATAGAAGGAGTGGTACGATTTTAATCAAATTTGATACATTCATAGAAAAAGACATAAGAAACGATATTCAGAAGTTACAAGGCTGCAGTTCTTACAATAATGTAGAAGATCGATTATATATATATATATATATATATATATATATATATATATATAAGGCAAGTTGTTAGTTTGTGTGTCTGTTTATCTGTCTTTATGTCCTTTATCCAAATCCACAATTTTTATCCGATTCTCACCAAACTCCACACAAATTTTCTTTAGGCTGAGTCTGAGCTCCAGGACCATGGATTAGTTTTAAAGCTTTCATTACACCCGAGCAACGCCGGGCTATACTGCTAGTACAACATATATGCATACTTAATTTAGCTGAATGTCATTTGCAAAGTGGCCTCCACTCGAGGTCTTAACTCTCATCGACTCTCTCAAATTACTCACAGAGGTCCACGAGGTTGCTTTGACAACCCCTGAATGTAGATGAAGACACAGTATAGGGAATCACTTACTCAAATCAAGATAGTGTAGCAGCTGATCCCTCCTCTGAACAATTAAATGGGGGAAAACTAGCTTGTTTATTTTCACTGCCTCAATAACCAACTCCAGATAATATCATCACCGATCAGATCCGGGGTTTCTTTGATTATAATGAATTGGAACGTCTATCAGAACTCAGATTGACCCCAGCCTGCAAGTGGAAGTCATATATACACTACCGGCCATAATTATTAGGCCACCCCAGTCTTTTTAAAAAGAATGATGTATTTCATACTAGTTTTAGTGGATAATCCTAAATGTAAATAGAATGGTTCTTTTCTTATTACTTTCCAAAATTTTACAAGGCAAGAAAGCAACGATGAACTCGTCCGAATGACCCTAAATTTTGTTCATTTTTTTCATTGATGAAACTGCAATGTAGGTAATTACTAAATATTTATAAATTCATTTGATGCACATGTTATTGTGCAGTATTAACAAAAGAACCATTCTATTTTCATTTACAATTATTCACTTGGAAATAAATACTAAAAATAGTATGAAATACATCATTTTTTTTAAGCACTGGGGTAACCTAATAATTATGGCCGGTAGTGTACGTCGATTGCCAAAGATGCTAAAAGAATGGCGGCTAAATCTACTGCTTCAGTATTTAATTGACTATTCCTGCTAAGCTTCGTATTTAAAAGAGTCAAATTAGACCTAAACCCTTAATTCCATCTTTGATAGAATCTAAAGCTGTTTATGGGGGATTAAATATTTTATACTGTGCAGTCCCATTCTGATGAACTTAACGTCACAAACCTATCACTACTCTATTGCTATTTCCTTGGAAAACGCTCGGACGAGCTACATTTTTTCGTTCTATCAGTTCAATTTTTACAATTAAGAACCGCAACGCTGTATCCACAAAGTCGAGCCATCATCGCACCCATACACCTTTTTCCATAATAACCTCTTTTATGGAACAATATCCTGCAGGGATGTTTTTCCAAACTCACCAATCTTAACTTCATCAAATCAAGAGTCAATCATTACATATCCCCAATATCTAAAAAATTCTCGCTTCCTATTTTTACATTCATATCATAAACCATATTTAGTAATGCGCTACCTTGAGTGGCACTTGTCGGTCGGTTAATTGCCATACGTGATACACGCTTGGGCGATCATGTCTCGAAAGAGACATGACTGACTGGACAGAAGATTATCCTGCAGTAGGTTGCCATTGCTTTCTGCGGTAGACTTGTTGCCGACCAAGGCTATAGAACCCAATCTGTACTGTTATTTAACCCATAACTGGAAGGAATACACAGATTAATACCTTTCCCAAGAGTATTTGCGCGTAAGGGAAAGCAATGAATTCAGCTGGAATTCGAACTCGCCTTCCCGATTTCTCGTTCCGAGCCGATATCCAATGCACCACAACGCACATCCGAGTGGCAGTTGAAATATGTTTTAAATGGAAAAAAAGTTACAGTATGCGCCTTGAGACTGATTCCCTCATACCCATCGGTATATATTGGCCAATGTCAATTTGTATGATAACATAGACAATGGTCTGAAAAACCTTGTGAGGTTTTGTATGAATTAATAGTTTGATTTGTACTTATTTATAAAACTTTCGCATATTAAATTTTTAACAATATATATATATATATATATATATATATATATATATATATATATATTATGGACTCTCCCATCGATTTCGATGTATGAGAATCTAACCTTAGTAAGACATCCACACAGAGATTTGTTTATAGTGGTGAAGGCATTCCACACATTTTGGAACTGCTGATAACAAACAATCGGTGCAGAAATCTGCCACAGATCGCATGAACAGCAGACCTCAATTATTTAACCCATAATTGGAGGGAACGGACGGATTAATACCTTTCCCAAGGGTACTAGTGCGCAAGTGAATGCAGTGTGCTCAACTGAAATTGGAACTCGGCTCACCGATTTTCCCCTCCAAGCCGACATCCACCGCACCACAACGCACATCCGTGAACACTAACAGCACCTGGTATTCCCAAGTGGTCACCCACCTAAGTACTGACCAGGCTCAACGTTGCTTAATATATATATATATATTAGTTGTCAGTCCATCAACGGTGAGGATAATCCAACAAGTTTTCCTTGTTTCCTTTAATGTAAGTTATTAATAGGTAAATCCATATAGAGGGCTCGATGGGTGTTAACCTGAGCGATATGAAGTTTATAAAGGAAAACTCAACACGTCATATCTAATCTAAACTTATTTATAAATGGAACTTTGTGTGTGTCTGTATCCGTTACCTATAGACTCCGAAACGGCTGAACTGATTTTCTTGAAAATTTACACAGTTGTACTATAAGCGTCTGCGATTGCTCTTAGCTAGGTTTTGTGTCGAGTTACCCACGATAAATATTGAAAATCGAAAAAATCGGGTTATAGAAGGAGTGGTCCGATTTTAATCAAATTTGATACACTCATAGACAAAGACATCAGAAACGATATTCAGAAGTTTCAATGTTGCAGTTCTGACAATAGTGCAGAAAATCGATAATATATATATATAAAAGTTTTCATTACACCCGAGCAACACCGGGCTCTACTGCCAGTTAGTTATAAACTATAGTTCATTTCAATGAGCTTAATTAGCTTATATCATATATTCCGGCAGAAATGCTATGCCAGATGGGGGAAATATTGTAAAAGTGTCTGATGATATGAGCTAATTAAGCTCATTGAAATGAACTATAGTTTATACCTAATATGACGTGTTGAGTTTTCCTTTATAAACTATATATATATATATATATATATATATATATATATATATATATATATATATATATATTGTGGGGCGTTACCTACTTAACTATGGACTCTTTCTACCAGTATATTAACTGAGAGTTAATAACTCTTGTGGCTTCAGTTCAGCTCAGCTCAGCTCAGCGCAGTCTGCCTTTCAGTCTGTCAGTCACTAGTAAGCCACGCTTATGTTACTCTCTTTTCTTGTATCTGTTTTTGACTTAATATATGTTGCTAACCATACTACCGTATTTCGAGTGATCATTTAGTGGTCCCATCACCGGTCCACATCAATATATATATATATATATATATATATATATATATATATATATATATTCTGAATTAAATGTACATTGCGACACGGAAATTTCTATATCCTATCATCAGGCAATGTTGGATGTTGGTTGTGAAAATGATTTACATTAAGCTCTAAAATATGTATTGTATTGAGAACGGTTTATATAAAAAATAAATGCTAGAGGACTCAAAATCCTAAAACCTTGGATCCTCTTCACCTGCATGTATGTAAACACACACACACACACACACACACACACACACACACACACACACACACACATATATATATATATATATATATATATATATATAATCATTTCACTAAAAGCAAGGCAGGACTGTCACTATTGTGTACAGGGAATTTTGAAGAAAGGAAGCGAGGTTGGTAGGATTTGGAGGAGTGGATGGGATTTCGGAGTAGAAGATGGCAATTGATGTTGCATTTAAGCTTTTAGAGATTGCAGCTAACAGAGATACGGAAGGGAGTTCCAATAGAAAAAAGAAAGTACGAAAAAAGAAACTGTTGGAGTGTCGTTTACATTTGACTATTTTGACGGCAAATTGTTGGGACCTTGATACAAATCTAGTAGCATGGGTATAGAAGGTCTTCAGAGCAGAAGCCTTGAAAATATTTGTAAAAAATAGTCAAATAAAGAAGTAAAAAAGTAAATGTATCTCAAACTAACGTTTCTAACAATTACTTAATCTAACATTTTCAGAGATCATGAGAAAAATGAAAAAAATAAAGAGACACAAGATACTGTTATGTTATGTTTTTGGAGTAGTTCTTATTAATCAGATACGTGTCACGTGTATGAAAGCTATAGATAATTTACATCTATAAAAGAGACGAGGGTGGACGTTGTTTAAGTATTTGTTTGTTTAATGGATTCGACTTAGCATCTGCATTTTACGGTCGAGCTCAACGGGAGTTGCGCTCAGATGTAGATCAAAATTTCAGAATACTAACGACACCTTGAAACTTTTCAGAAAGTCAAAATTACGGGTAAAAAATAAATATTATCATCCACAAAATCAGGGATCAGTTTATGTATTGATTATAATATAGAATTGTTCACCCAACTTTATATCATCTATATCTATATATTTTGCCCCTCCCCTTCCCACCTTAATCCAATAAAGACATTCTACATTGTTATCTATATCTATAAAAGTGACGAGAGTGGACTTTTTGTAAGTAATTGCTCTGTAAATTCATCATATGTTTTTTCTTATAATTCCTTAAACTATCTGAGTGAAACTGGGCTAAACTGCTAGTCTATATCTATAAAAATGACGAGTGTGGACGTTGTATAAGTATTTGCTATGTAAATTAATTATATGTTTTTTATTCTTCTTATTATTCCTTAAACTACCCGAGTGAAATTGGGCTAAACTGCGAGTTTTAAAATATAAGCGCGAATATTATATTGGTCGGTTAGGTGCTTAACATTGCATGTTTGTGTTTATGAAGGAACACTTGTCTGGCTTGACGTATGTTTGACGGTAGCTCTAGTTAATATATGGGCTATTGTGTGTGTGTGTATAGTGTGTTAATATATGGGCTATTATGTGTGTGTGTGCATAGTGTGTTAATATATGGGCTATTGTGTGTTTGTGTGTGTATAATGTGTTAATATATGGGCTATTGTGTGTGCGTATAAGGAAAAGTCTGTAGACATCATTTCCTTTCTGATCGAAGAAATCTAGCAAGATGAAGTGAGTTATGTTAGATTGAGATGCATTTAATGTTTGTTGCTTTTTTATATTTTATCATCTTATGGAATTCTGATCCATATATTCAACATATATATATATATATATATATATATATATATGAAATTAAACATTCATATATATGTGTGTGTGTGTGTATATATGAAATTAAACATTCATATATATATATGTGTGTGTATGCGTATATATGAAATGAAACATTCATATATACATATATATACATATGTGTGTGTATATATGAAATTAAACATTGATATATATATATATATATATGTGTGTGTGTATAAATATATATATATGAAATGAAACATTCATATATATATGTGTGTGTATATATATATATATATATATATATATATATATATATGAAATTAAACATTTATATATATATGTGTGTGTATATATATATATGAAATTAAACATTCATATATATATATGTGTGTATATATATATATATATATATATATGAAATTAAACATTCATACATATATATATATGTGTATATATATATATATATATATATATATATATATATATATATGAAATTAAACATTCATATTAAAACATTTTCTACCAATCTTTGTAATAACGTTGAGATCAACGTATATTAAAATTTTGAAAAAGTCAGACACATTTATGGAAAAATCCGCCGACAAAATTTTGAAAAGTGTTTGCTGTTTATTTTTTATGTTTGCCGATCAATAATTTGCAGCGATTAGTGTTAAGTATCTTTTCAATATATTTCTGAATGTTAAGTTATAAATTACACATCTTACTTAATCGGTTCACTTTAGAATATGCAAGCAAATATAATGATAAACAGTAGAAAATCATGATAAAAAAGCCAAATACTAGAGACAAAATATTACAACGACAGAAACTTAATTAAAGTAATAATATGAGTTATTTCGGGTCATTTTTGAACCGGTCAACTTCGAACAGAAAATATGAGAAACCTTAGGATGCAGAACATGCTTGACATAAGAAGCCGTCATGAGATGATAAAAAGAAAAAAAGAAAGAGGATTTGCCAGCAAGAGACACGATGAGTCCATAAGACAGTTCAAGGAACAAACAACTTGCAGCAAAGAGCAACATGAACAAAAGCAGCAGAAAGAATAAAAACAAAAACAAAAGGAAAAAGAACAAACATTTTTCAGGGGGCAAGTCAAAGAAATCATAGACAAATGTGTACAAACATAAATACACAAAGGAAACCTAACAAAGAAGCTCATACCTCTTAAAACTAACTGAAAACACACTTTATATTGTATTAGACTGATAAGAAGTAAGAAAAGATTTAATTAATCTTTTCATTTAATCATTTCACCCCAAGCAAGGCAGTTTTACTGCCACTATTGCGCAGGGGGTTACATAGAGGAAAGTGATGAGAAAGAGGGGTTAGTTATAGGGAATGTCAGGAGGGGGGTAATAGACGGATGAGAATACCGGTGTAATGGGGGTGGAGTGGATAGAGAAAAGAGCTTGAGAGAATGGATGCGAGTTAGTGAGATAGATGTCTATTGACCATACATTTAAATTCCTGGAGATTGTAGCTGTCGTGAAGCAAGTTTTTTTTTAAAAATCATTTCACCCCGAGCAAGGTAGAAATGCCACTGATGTGCGGGGGGCTACATAACTGTAAAAAGATTAGAAAAGAGTGAGGAGTACAAACTAGTTAGAAAGGAGCAATAGAAAGCTGAGAATGCAGGTGCGATGACAGATACATAGGTGGAGAGAAAGGAAAGGTTATAAGGGGGTGGGGAGAGAGCTAGAGTCCAGTGGTTAGTAGATGAGTATTGACTTTGCATTTAAATTTCTGGAGGTTGTAGCCGCCAGGAAAGCAAAAATATGGGAGCGAGTTCCACAGGCGGGAAGTGTGAGAGAAGAAGCTGCAGGAGTAGAATTGTCGTCTGCATTTGGCTAAACTGACTGTGAATGGGTGGGACCCAGTTGCCAGTCTGGTTGCACGAGTAAACACCTGTTGAGGAGGCACCAGTGACTTAAGTTCGTCCGAGCATAAGCCATGAAAGTATTTATAGAACAGACAAAGGGAGGCCACATTTCGACGGTGGGGAAATGGCTGCAGTCGAGCCGCCAGATCAGTACCTATCACATTACAGACTCTCCTTTGGAGCCTGTCAAGAATACTGAGGAGAACGGCAGGGGCACCTGACCATAAATGGCAGCAGTACTCCATGCACGGACAGATGGTTGAATTGTATACATGCAGGATGGATTCAGGCGGAAAAAACATCTTGGATCGACATAGTGACCCAACCTTCTTAGCAGTAGATTTAGCTATGGATTCAATATAGTGCTTCCATTTGAGGTCTGAGGACTGACGAGAGGGAATTCCACGGGCGGGAAGTGCGGGAAAAGAAGCTGTTAGGGTTAGGGTTGTAGAGTAGTTTTTGCACTGAAGGTTATAATCATGCTATGTCAGTTGCTAATCGACCTAACATACCCAAAATGTTAGGAACTTGGTAATTTTCCACTGAAAGCTGACTCCTTAGCTAACTGCCTAGTAGTTCTACTGAACTCCAATAGAAGTCTGAAGAACTCCTATGAACTTCCCAAGGACTTTCTGTTAACTCTTATTAATATAAGATGGTGAGTCCATTATCTGAGGAATAGGTCTGTTTCCCTATAACAGGTAGAAATTTCGGTTACGTTTTATCAGTTTCACTGTAAAATGGTGGGACCTAGTTGCTAATCTAGTAGCTCGTGTAAATTCATACCTAGGAGCAACCAGTGATCTAAGTTCATTGGAGCAGAAACCGTGAAAGTATTTATAGAAGAGGCAGAGGGAAGCCACGTCACTCCGCTGAGAGAGCGACTGCAGCCGAGCTGCCAAGTCGGTATCGATCACACTACAGATTCTCCGTTGTATTTTGCCAAGAACTCCGAGGTGAATAGCAGGTACATCCGACCAGATGTGATAGCAGTATTCAATACACGGGTGGATGGTAGATTTATATATGTGCAGGATAGATTCAGACGGGAAAGACTTCCGGGCCCTGCACAGTGAACCGAATTAAAATGGAGAAAGAGAACCATACAATCAATCAGCAAACAGAACAAATTTATCTAGAAAAAAAAATAAGCATGATTGGTTGTGAAGTGTTTTTCACCTGGAAAATGTGCAAAAACATTTTGATTACTCATAGCCTATAATATACCCAAGAGAATAACTTAGAAAAAATCGCTTGGGATCAAGTCCAGAACTACGGTCACGGTATTATTGAACAGATATTTATATCAAGGTACTAGAATTTGATATTAGGGTGAACCTCGTAGATTTAGAAGGGAAAGAACAGAAAATGATGTTGACTTTTACAGAAGAGGAGTACATCATAAAGTTCCCGTGAATGAACTGGAAAGATTAGAATTCTATAACTGAAATTTGATTAATTTTGAGTTTTAATTTTATATATTTGAGTTTTATTTTTTATATTTAATATTTATGTAAATTAAAGAGTGTCGATCAATAAGTATACCACCTTAACCTGGCATTTTCCACTGAATTCATAACACCTCATGTAAATCAGGGAAGCCACAAAGAAACAAGAAGTTACTAATTTTGGAAGAACAAGGAAAAAAAATTACAGAGCAAGAAAAATAGAGGAATAATAATCAAAACGATTGGCATTGCGTTAGCATTTTTAAGATCAATTTTAACAGAGAAGAAGGAAGAAAGCCCCAGAAGCGAGAGAAGAAATTCTTAACATAGAACTTACGATTACATCTAGCCATTTAGATTGAAAAGTTCTCGTCATTTTACAATCTAGTCAGTTAAGTGCCATGCACGATACACGCTTGGGCGATCATGTCTCGAAAGAGACATGACTGACTGGGCAGAAGATTATCCCGTAGTAGGTTGCCATTGCTTTCTGCGGTAGACTGGTTGCCGACCAAGGCTATAGAACCCAATCTGTCCTATTATTTAACCTATAACTGGAGGGAAAAGACGGATTAATACCTTTCCCAAGGGTATTTGCGCGTAAGTGAATGCTAGGAATTCAACTGGATTTCGAACTCGGTTCCTCGATTTCTCGTTCAGAGCCGATATCCATTGCACCACAACGCGCGTCCTCGTACAATCTAGTACTGTGCTTAAATTCGTAGAGCAAGGGTACCACACAATAGAGTTCAGCAGAACAATTACCATGAAAGCATTTACAGACGTAAAGCTACCTTATGACAGTGGAAAATTGACTGAAGCCGAGATGCCATGTCAGGATCAATAATATTACTAATTCTTTTTTGGATTTTATCAAGAATTTTTAAATATACAGCGGGAGTAACGGACCAGATGGGACAGCGGTATTCAAAGCATAGACGAATGGTAGATTTATAAATATCCAAGATAGTTTCAAGCACGGCATATTGACCAGAGTTTCTTAACAACAGACTAGAAATGGATTCAATATCGTCATTACGCTTCATGTCAGCTGAGAATGTTAGAACCCAATGTGCAACATGTCACACTGATGGAGGCTAGCGTCAGTCATGTTGATGGAATGTATGAAGAGGGTTTTTTGATGATTGAATTTCTTTTTGGAGGTGCTAAAATTAACAAGTAACTACTTGCATTAGTTTATGAAGAACCATTTGGGCTGAGTATAGTAGAGACTCCGACTGACACCCAATCGGTCAAGTTTTCGATCCCAGCCAGAAGCAAGTGGATATGTCTAGCCACACTGATGAGCTGTGATACTGCGAAACAGGCTTGTATGTGGATGACTAATATATTATGCTCTCATTACGATTGAACTCTCTGGAGAAGAAAATTTTAAAAACAGTTTTCACTTCGGCTATAATGCGTGAATCTTCAAAAATGAATTCAGTTCTCTTGGTGACTGGCGTCTCTATACACTGCTTACATACAAGACGTTAAAATTTCCCTTCTCTGACCCCATGCGCCGATGGCTTAGGGAGTAGAGACTCCGACTGATACCAAATCGGTCGAGATTTCGATCCCGGCCAGAAGCAAGTGGATATGTCTAGCCACATTGATGAGCTGTGATACAGCGAAACAGGCTTGTATGTGGATGACTAATATATATATAAAGATACTAGCAGCATAGCCCGGCGTTGCTCGGGTGTAATGAAAGCTTTAAAACTAATCCATGGTCCTGGAGCTCGGACTCTTTGGACGTTGGCACGAAAGACTTAAAAGCAATAGTTGTTTTCAGTTAAAGCAAAACTGTAGACTGAAAGAAAAATGAATGGATGTAAGTCAAATTTTTTGGATAAAGGACATGCAGACAGATAAACAGATACCCACACAAACATCTTGCCTTATATATATATATACATATATATATATATATATATATATATATAATCGATTTTCTGCATTATTGTAAGAACTGCAACCTTGAAACTTCTGAATATCGTTCCTTATGTCTTTATCTATGAGTGTATGAATTTTGATTAAAATCGGACCACTCCTTCTATAATCTGATTTTTTCGATTATCGATTTCCGATATTTATCGGGGGTGGGGTACCTCGACACAAAACCTAGCTAAGAACACTCACAGACGCTTATAGTACAACTGTGTAAGTTTTTAAGAAAATCGGTTCAGCCGTTTCGGAGTCTATAGGTAACGGACACACACACCACTCAGACAAATTTCCATTCATAAATAAGTTTAGATTTAGATTATGTGAGGAAATAATCATTGCGTAACGTAGAAAAGTTTTTTTTTTGTCATTTGGCTCAGACTTAATTATGTAGCTTTTCCAAAGCAGGTGCGCTGGGTTGGAGTTTAATCAGCTTATCTTCGTCGACTGGGGTTAATGTAGAAAAATAGATTTCAGAAAATATACGTTCAGAAAATCAATAGGTGGCACTTACACATGTAGCACGCTGACATTTATCCCACTGGTGTGAAACTCAAGCGGGTACATAACACTCGCGACGCTCATGATTGGTCGTGAAAGCAAAACCATATTGCGTGCTTACGTCTACAGCACAGACCACGTCTAGGTGCGTTGTGTTTTGTGACAGTACTGGAATACTGAAGAGATTGCTGCCTTTTTATCTCAGGTGTATGACATCTGAGCGTGAAGGAAAAAAAACAAAAACAAAGAAAACGGAAGAATTAGTAATGTGGCCGACATTCATGAAAACAACAAAGATAGCGAAAAGATCGCTGGATTATTGAAGAGATTCGCTGTCTCAGATATAATCCATAAATAATTAATACTTTTCTGAGTTTTCGTTGATGGAACAACTTGAGCAGGTATCAAACATAAACCTCAAGTTTATAATGTATATAACAAAAAACACAATCTTACAATATTGACTTCCATTGATATCAGAATATACGGACGATTACTGAAATTATTTAAATATTTATAGTATTTGAAGCTTTCCAAGTTAACAGTTCAAAAACAATTTTGAAATGATGGGACATAAAAAACTGAAAGAGAATGACAACTCTTCTTCCCTGAATTTATCTCATATATTTATAAGTCTATCATTTGTCTATGCTTTGGATATTGCACCTCCTTTATAGTTAGAGATTCTTGATAAAATCCAAAAAATAATCAGCAACATTACTGGTCCTCACTTGGCATTTCGGCTTCAGTAGCTTCCCACCAACGTAATGTATCTTCCTTTTGCCTTTTCTATAAACTCTTTTTGAGTGAACTCTACGTTGTAGTCAGTCAGTTAAGTGCCATACGTGATAAACGCTTGGGCGATCATGTCTCGAAAGAGACATGACTGATTAGGCAAATGATTATCCTGCAGTAGGTTGCCATTGCCTTCTGTGGTAGACAGATTGCCGACAAAGGCTATAGAACCCAATCTGTCTTGTTATTTAACCCATAACTGAAGAGAAGAGACGGATTAATACTTTTCCCAAGGGTATTTGCGCGTAAGTGAATGCAAGAAATTTAACTAGAATTCGAACTCGGCTCTCCGATTTTTCGTCCCAAGCCGATATGCACTGCACCACAATAATCTACGCTGTAGTATCCAGGCTTAATGAATTGGAGCGCACTACTAGATTAGCGGTGAGGTTTCATCAATTCACTGTCGTATTGGCATGATGTAACAGTTTACTCTCCATAGAAGAAAATAAACTCGGGAGTCAGTCAGTCAGTCAGTCAAGTGCCATAATAGCTACCCGCTAGGGCGATCATGTTAAAAAAAAGACATAACTGACTGGGCAGAAGTTTTTCCCGCAGTAGGTTGTCATTACTATCTGCGGTAGACTGGTTGCCAGCCAAGGATATAGAACCTAATCTGTCTTATTATTTAACACATAACTGGAGGGAAGAGACGGATTAATACTTTTCCCAAGGGTATTTGCGCGTAAGAGAATGCAATGAATTCAACCAGAATTCGAACTCGGATCCCCGATTTCTCGTCGGGAGTAATGCATTCAAAATTCGATTCATTACTCGTTTAAATTCATTCTTAGAGAAAAACAAAGCCTCAATACTGAACTTGATTCTTCGTAAAACTAAAAACTGAGCAAACACAACCCATCTCAAATGTCAAAATGTCGCCTCTCACAGCTCTATGGATTCTTTTAATGGAAAGTGCCAAGACAAACTACATTGCTTAGTTCCACCAATACTAACCTTCACGGCTGTGACCTGCCATGGTATTTTTACTGTCGCGAAACATACTCGCTCATTTCTTATTATTTTGCTGAGATATATGTTAAACTCGAGCAGGTTCTTCTCGAGAGCCGATTCTCGAAAGGATATTTGAGCAGATCAACTGAATATTAAACTGTTCAAATCAAGGGTTAACCGTTATCTTTCCAACATATCCGCATACACGATTCCTCTTAATCTGTAACCCACTACCCTGAGTGGCTATTGGGCCTTGTATAGGGTGAGCATCAAAGTAACGCCCCACAAAAAAACAAAAAAAAACAAAAAAAAAAACATTCGACATGGCAGTCATTTTTTAAACCCCAATTTAAATATATTTGTAATGTTTGCACAGAGGACGGAAACTGCGTCAGTGAAATGCGCAGGTGTCTTGGCATAGTGAAAGGTGTATTCCAAAGGCCAAGTAAACCCGAGAATTTCGTTAGAAACAAAGAAAGGTTAATGAACCGTTATATAATATTTTCCTCCTATAGGAGAGTGAATACTGGACAATATCCTCACAAATGAAGAAGAACTAATGTAGTTCTACAGAAAAATGATGATAAAAGCCAAAACATACCTAACATCACGGATGTGCGTTGTAATGCAGTGGATATCGACTCGGCACGACAAATCGCGGGAGACGAGTTCGAATTCCAGTTGAATTCCTTGCGTTCACTTACTCAAAAATACCTTTAGGAAAGGTATCAATTTATCTTTTCTCCACAGTTATTGGTTAACAGGACAGATTGGGTCTTGGCTGGCAACCAGTCTACTGCAGAAAGCAATGGCAACCTACTGCAGAATGATCTTCTGCCCAGTCAATCTGGTCTCGAAAGAGACATGACCGACCAAAGCGTGTATCACGTATGGCACTTGACTGACTGATACTTAACACCAGGAAAACAGAGCTGAACATTCTGGGGTATGTGATGAGGAAAGAGAGATTGGAAAATTCGATATTCACAGAAAATATGGAAGGCAAAAAATGCATATCAAAGAAAACAATAATATTTTATTTAAGAAAATACTAATTTTTTGTTTTATTCATTTAAACTAGTTTGATTTTTATGTAATTTCTTTAAATAAGAACACAAACATCTGGAAGAGAGTTCCACAAGCGAAAAGTTCAAGAGTATGTTGTAATATAACTTTAGATTCTATGATATTCCGCATACATTTGGGATGTATTACTGACTGAAATTTGATCACTTTCAAACCGCCATGTATATGTGTCGTCACCTTTCAGAACTATCGCTTTGCCATAGCTCTAAGTTCCTTTTGTTCTGTCTAAGATGATACAGTACTGATAGCAGACACAGAAAGGAAACTACAAGACCTCCTACAGAAGGTAGATGAAGAGAGTGATAAGAAAAGACTAGAAATAAATTGCAAAAAAAACCCGAATGCATGGTCATCAGTAAAAAGAGCAGCCCGCTATGCCAAATACATGTTGATTCTAGAATCAAGCAGGTTCAAAAACTTATATAATTGGGAAGTGTAATAACAAAAGACAGAAATTGCAACACAGAGATTTGTCAGTTCTTCAATATGACAGTGAATGCTGGACAATATCATCGAAGATGAAAGAAAAATGTGAAGCAACTGAAATGTGGTTCTACAGAAGGATTCTGCGAATATCATGGATCGAGCATATGAGCAATGATGAGGTTTTGGGAGGGATGGAAATCAAAATGGAAATTAATACTGAGCATCAGGAAGAGACAGCTTAAGTTTATGGGATATACAATGAGAAAAGAGGGCTTGGAAAACCTGATACTAACAGGGCATATACAGGGAAAAAGAGACAGGGGAAAGCAACGGACAACATATTTGACGGACCTAATCAGGTGGATGATGGAACGAGGGTTGCATGGTGTAACAGAAGAAAGCGTGCTAAGAGCTACCAGGGATAGGGAGACGTGGAAAGCCATGATCGCCTACGTCCTGAAAGGACAGGGCACATAAAAAAGATCTATGCCAATTGTTTATAAGAAATTATAATGTGGATATAAAGTGGAGGATCAAATCTATAGTATAATCAATATATAAACTGACCCCTCATTTTGTGGCCATGCTAATTTCTATACATTTATGGGCTTGAGCTAGTGGATGGCAGCGCGGGGTTTGCATGCTGTAACAGGAGAAGACATGCTAAGAGGTACCAGGGATAGGGAGACGGAAAACCATGATCGCCTACGTCCTGAAGGGACAGGGCACATAGAAAAAGAAGAAGTTACATAAACTCATAAAGTAGATTATTTGCTCTCTCTGTTCTAATCATGCTATCAGATATAAATGAGATGTCCATTTAAAACAAACTGGCTTCTCAGAGATTTGTGCGAATTGCAATGGTTTCGTAAAGATAAAACTAAAACAGTTTCTCTTCGAAGTCGCCACGGCTTTTAATTCAATTTTTCTGCCTAACTGGGGTACTTCAACGTCGCGTCATGTTTAGCAAACTGGTCCTCACAAGATCAAGAATCGAGTTCGATCCTCACTGAGTACCACACATTTTCAGCCTTGGACACATGTTCGCTACGCTTAAAAGATCGTTTTTGGGCGCTTCGACTTGGTGCAAGGGTTTGAAAGGTTGTCTCGCTAAATCAATTACAACTGAATAGTGAGTTACATCCTCACTTAGTTCGCCATACTTTTGGCCTTGTGCCACGTCTAACTTGTGATAAGAAATTTGTTTTATAATCATATCTCCCCAAGTAAGACATTTTACAGTCACTGTTGAGCAGGGGTTACATAGGAGGAAAGTTGTGAGAAAGAGTGACAGGTTATAGGGGGTATCAATAAGTGGGTAAGAGAATGAGGAGAATACTGATGAAAGTGGAGTGGACGGAGAAAGGAGCATGAGAGGGAGAGAGAGAGAGAGAGAGAGAGAGAGAGGATACAGGTAGTAAGATGAGAGATGACTATTGACTTTACATTTGAATCTTGGAGATTGTAGCTGTCGGGGAAGCAATTAAATGGAAGGAAATTCCACAAGCGGGAAGTGCGAGAAAAGAAGCTACTGGAGTAGAATTTGCGTTTACAATTTATTGGCTGTCAGGGAAGCAGGTAAACGGAAGTGAATTTCACAGGCGGCAAGTGCGAGAAAAGAAGCTGATGGAGTAGAATTTGCGTTTACAATTTATTGGTTTCACAGTAAAAGGGTGGGACGTAGTTGCTAATCTTGTGGCTCGAGTAACAGTGGGCTAAGTTCATCGGAGCAGAAGCCGTGAAAGTATTAAATCATCATTCTTCTTTGCGGCTGCCCAAGTTTAGAGAATCTAGTTTACCCTGTCGTTTAACTGGGGTGTGGCATTATTGCCAAAATACGCACAACAAACTGTGCCAGAATATTTTTTAATAATTTTTCCCCAAACAAGCCGATAATATCACTAGTACGAAAATAGTTATAGAGATTGATGTAATGAATAGGTAATGAATATATATACACCTTGGCTTCCCCTCATTGGAATATGATTGGCTGGTGTTAGCCATAAATACAGACGAAAGCAAGGACATCAAGAGAGATCCAGAAGTCTATTGGTCTTCCACTAGAGGTCTACGTCTATTGAGTACGTCTCAGAACACCGCATACAACGTGTACCGAATCTTACGTCTACTTACTAGATTGTTCTACCCGGTTACATAAATATAGGCAAAAGCGAGGACGTCCAGAGATCTTCCAGTATAGGTCTATTGGTCTTCGACTAGAGATCTACCGCCATTGGCTACGTTTATTGACTACGCCTACATCTCAGGATACTGTATACGACGAGTATCGTACATTACGTATACTTACTAGATTGTTCTACCCAATTACATTCGCCTTTACCACTTAACTACCTCGAATGATATATATATATATATATATATATATATATATATATATATATATATATATATATATATATATCCATTTCCGGGACATATCAGGGAGTGTAAGAAGACTGAGAATCGGAAAGATTGACGTAAGAACAGAAGATGAACGAGATTCAAGAAAACAGAAGACGGGAATTGATGGTGCATTTCAAGTTTTGAAGATTCTGATTATCAGGAAAGCAAGTGCTGGAAAAGGTAGAAAGTGAGAGAAAAGGAACTAGAAGTGGCAGTTGTATTTAGCTAATTTAACAGTAAAAAGGATGGGACCTAGATGCCAATCTAGTAGCACGCTTAAATTTATGAAAGTGAGTCCTCAGGTAATAAAAAATATCGTCAGAGCAGTTTCCATGAAAATATTTGTAGAAAAGCCAGAAAGAAGCTATATTACGTCGCTGCGAAATTGATTGGATGCGAGATGTCGGGATCAGGATCAATTCTATTGCAGATCCTTCTGATTTTGTCAAGAATCTCTAGAAATACAGCTGGAACACCAGACCAAATTTGGCAACAGTATTCAATGCATAGAAAAATGCTAGATTTGTATAAATGTGAAAGAAGGATTCTGACGTAAAATATATGGCACGGTACAGTTCCACAAATTTCCTTGCAGAAGATGCAGCTATTCATTCTATATAATCTCTCCGCTTCATGTCAGTTGACAACGTGAGTTCAACAAGGCGTGGTGTTTTGCTCTCCTGGAGTCTAAAGGCAGCGATGCAGAAGACAGGCAGAAAAGTTTTTCTGTGGTGATTAAATTAAAGTAGTTTCATTTTAGACGGGATAAAATGTACAACCTTCAGATTACTTGTTTTATCATTATTACTATGTCATTGTTATACCTATACTATTGAAATGCACTATAGGTTTCTTATATATCGTCGTCTTGTGGCCATTGGCCGAGATAGAACTCACTACACCCCTCCAGTATTCCCTGCGCATTTGGAACCCTGGCGCAGTTTTGTAGCGAAATTCATCATCTTGTCAAATAGCTGAATACTTGATGCTTCGCCAGGGCTACCAAGGGTGTTTTTATTGTAACACCAACATTAGCTAGATTTCCTCTAGGTCCTATCCTGTTATTTAACCCATAACTGGAGGGAAGTGATGGATTAATACCTTTCCCAAGGGTAGCAGTGCTGAAAGTGAATGCAGGGTCAGTCAGTTAAGTGCCATACATGAAACACGCTTGGGCGATCATGTCTCGAAAGAGACATGACTGACTGGGCAGAAGATTATCCCGCAGTAGGTTGCCATTGGTTTCTGCTGTAGACTGGTTGCTAGCCAAGGCTATAGAACCCAATCTTTCCTATTATTTAACCCATAACTGGAAGAAAGAGACAGATTAATACATTTCCCAAGGGTGTTTGCGCGTAAGTGAATGCAATGAATTCAACTGGAATTCGAACTCGGCTCACTGATTTCTCTTTCCGAGCCGATATCCACTGCACCACAACGCACATCCGTCACTGAACGCTTACAGCGCCTGGTATTCCCAAGTGGTTACCCATCTAAGTACTGACTAGGCTCAACGTTGCTTAACTTCGGTGATCGAATAAGAACCGGTGTATTTAACGTGCTATGCCGTATTGGGATTCTCTTTCAAAAAAAAAAAAAAAAAAAAAAAAAATTGCAGGCTTAATCGACTACTACATTTTTCTTTTACAGACAAAGTACTTTCACTATGTTATGACGCCTCTTTCACTGTCTGTCAAAGTTAAATATTTCTGTCCGGAGGTCAGTTTCAGATGAGACAATTAGAAAAAAAAAATCGATGAATATAGTTCTCGAAATTAAGGTTTAAGCGAGACGGCAATTTTCTTCTCAAAGAAAAGACAATGTTAACGATTCCCAGCAAGATGATTCGTCTCACTAACAGCTGATGATCGCCAATATTTGCGTCAGTTCGACAATGGTCGATGATAGCTAACACATTTCATTTCATAAACACATGAATTGTAACAATCTAAAACTAATTTGATCTCTCTTGCTTGATGTCAGAACTGGTCACTTAGAAGACAGCAGACAAAACATCCAAAGTGAATCTGAAAGCTTAGTAGTTTGATATTATAATTATATTAAACTGTCTTCATATTATCCGCTGTAGATACGTTTGAACTCTTAGATGTTTTCGTATTTAATTTCCGAGATGAGTAACAGCCAATATTTTCGCATTATTTCTAACTATTGTTGTCACCTTGGTTTATAAAGATGAAACAATAGTTTGAAATAATACAAAAATATTGACAACTATCTGTACCCGGCCACGCGTTGCTGTGGCTCAGTTTAGTTAAATGGGGGTGGGGGAGGGAGAAAGCACACATTTAATTTCCCAATACTTGTGGGTACACGATATTTAAGCTTTCCATTGTCTGTGCAGATACATAGATTGTCTGGCTTGTATTTTTTTAAACAGGTTGGTTGGTTGTTTTTGTTTTATGGCATATCAACCTCGGCGGGTCATTTATTGTCAACTAAATTTTATTTATTTATTGCTGGTAATACCTTTTTCTTTCAACAATTTATGGCTTTTTTTCATATTTCTCGTAATACTTTTCTCTTTTCGAGTACCAAAATTCATTGGGATTTGTTTTTAAGGGCAGGGTCCCCAAGTCCTACCCTGTTATTTGACCCATAACTGGAGGGAAGGGACGAATTAATACCTTTCCCAAGGGTACCAGTAATTAAGTGAATGCAGGGTATTCAACTGGAATTCGAACTCGGCTCACCGATTTCTCTTTCCGAGCCGATGTCCACTGCACCACAACGCACATCCATCACTAAACGCTTACAGCACCTGGTATTCCCAAGCGGTCACTCATCTAAGTACTGACCTGGTTCAACGTTTTTAAATAGGATGCCGATAATAATTCGTCGAAAGGAAAGAACGTTTTAACGCATATAGATGTTTCATTAAATTCTTATTATACAAGTGCAAGTCTCCCTCTACCCTTAAAGCCTCTCTATACTCTATTGCAATTTCCATGGAAATATGGTCTTTATGGTCGGTGTAGAATTTTTCCTATAAGTCTATTTTGTAATCTGCGCAGGAATAGGTTGTTAAGTGCAGGGCGTAGCAGGTGCAGGATGAGTCATTGTTTTGACAGACAGAGGTCAATGGGGGTTCAGAAATGGGATGTGACCGGTTTTAACAAATATACCAGGTGTCAATGAGTTAACTATTTAAGTGACATCCGCAGTCACAGAGAATCAGTTTAAGAGTTGAGTTTTGTAGACAGGAGTTTAAGAGGAAGATGACAGCCAGCAGGTCGTAGCGCTTGTGGCCCTGGTATGCGCGTGCGCCGAATTTCACCTGATCCGACGCACCCACTCTATAATACGGTCAAGTCGCTGATGATAACAAAATAAAAGTAATGATATGAAGTGTTGATGTCTGTCGATTTTATCAGTTGTGAAAAAGCAAGTCATTTTGATCCCTCTTTATTTTGTCGATTTATCTTATATGAAAAGATAATCAACATTCGGCTCTAGCAGATTCCCGCCGAATTGTTACGAAGTAATATGATCGTCATATGATCGAGAGGAAACACGAGACGGTCGTTGAATTGTACTGCAAAATTAATCGCCGACGAAGGGGTATATAACAGAGCTTCATTTCTCAAAGATAAGGCTAGTCACGCCGCGTACGCTAAGGTGAACCACACACCTTCTCTTCGTATTCCATCGAACAGCTTTTTTCTTTGAACAACTACTTTACTGGACCGACGTCTAGGAGGATGCTTTCTCGACCAGTACAATCTTAACCTGTTGAGTGACGGGTTAACCGTTATCTTTAACACATATCACTCTGAATAACCTAAGCATTTCACTACATTGAATGCCTCCTAGGCCATGAATGGGGTGAATAATAGTAAGACAAATTCTCATTACTGACAAATATATTCGATGGACGTACCAAACTATCTGTAATAATTAAATGAATTAGACGAAAAGAATAAGCAATGAACAAAACATCTTTATTTAAATAGAGCTTTTCATTCACAGTATATTATGAAAATTCATGGCTTTCAATATACTTAATTATTAATTTTGATTATTATATTTTCAAAACATTAATATCATTGATAGAGAGAGAGAGAGAGAGAGAGAGAGAGAGAGAGAGCAGCACTTCACAAAGTGATGCTGGAGTAAGAATATATGAAGACCAGTCTACCAATCACCACCAAAATTCTGTTAAAAAGGTATACCAGACAGTCAATGGTGCGTGATATAGTGACAGACTTTCGTATAAGTCGGGTATGAACTTGCAGCTGAGATCCTGTTAAAAATAATTTTATGCCAGAAAAATCTGTCGATTTAGGTGGTCCTTAAAGGATAATGCTCTCAGGTATTGAAATGCGAATTTTTTGGCTACTCCATCCTTGGGGTTAAAATAACAGCCAATCAGACTCGTAAAAATATGATGCCCCCCCCCCCCCATTAGGTACGCTTATGATCAGAGATGCAAGATTCGTCGTCCCCTATAGGACACACTGAACTTATTCAGGTCAGGCAACTCAGAAGCAAATCTGTGAGTGTGAAAATGATACTTACTGTAGCAAAACTTAAACCCGAATAAGTTCACCTATCGCACGATTCACACTGCTTCCTCCTCGTTGGAAGAGAAGTAAGAGTTTATGTTTTGCTTTCTATAGTGTGATCGATTAAGACGGATCGAAATTAACAGTAAATAAAACAGTGTTATGCATGAAATTTTATTGACTTTGCTATTGGATTAATTGTGTCATGGCGATTATGACTCAAATATGTATAATTGGGTTTCCGGATATTTCTAAAGGTTCCTCATTTTTTGGCATCTTTGTGGCATTATCGCTTTGATCAGGGTAAAATGACTATCATAAATACAGACATTTATTTATGCTATTTTACATAAAAAAGAGTACATAGATTTGCCAATAGTCCGGTTCATATCACCTTGCTTTATCGCCTTGCTTGGCATGAAAGTATTATGAAAAAAGAAGCACGACAAAGCAAATATATATTAACACCTCCACACAATCTAAACTTATTTATAAATGGAACTTTGTCTGTGTGTGTGTGTGTCTGTTACCTATAGACTCCGAAACGGCAGAACCGATTTTCTTGAAAATTTACAGTTTTATTGTAAGCGTCTGCGAGTGTTCTTGGCTAGGTTTTGTGTCGTGGTATCCCCGATAAATATTAAAAATCGATAATCGAAAAAATCGGGTTATAGAAGGAGTGGTCCGATTTTAAGAAAATTTGATACACTCACAGACAAAGACATAAGAAACGATATTCAGAAGTTTCAAGGTTGCAATTCTTACAATAGTGCAGAAAATCGATAGTATATATATATATATATATATATATATATATATATATATAAAAGGCAAGATGTTTGTGTGTGTGCCCGCTTATCTGCCTGTATTTTTTCAGCCCTTTTATTTTAGTTTTTGCTTCGGGTTTGGCTCTAATAGGTATAAATAAAGTTCTTAGTCTCAGTCATGATACCATTTACTCAGAGGACTTATTTAGACTTCAAAATTCAGTTTACGACGAAAAAACTTATTTTAAATCGATACCAGGAAATCAAAATTTGACTTACATCCATTCATTTTTCTTTCAGTGTACGGTTTCTCTTTAACTGGAAACAACTATTGCTTTTTAGTCTTTCGTGCTGACGTCCAAAGAGTCTGAGCTTCAGGATCATGGATTAGTTTTAAAGCTTTCATACACCCGAGCAATGCCGGGCTAGACTGCTCGTTAAGATAAGAGTTGTGGCGAAATCTTCGTCGCCAAGTTGTTGTTGTGGCCTGTTTGGGTCCGGAAGTAAGACACGGAAACAAGAAGGTAGGTTCAAACAAGAATAACAGAATATTATATGTAAGTATAAGTGTTATTAATCATCAGATGAGAAGTGTAAGTTCGAACGGTATAGTTACGCTGCGTCTTGATTGACTCACAGCTGCGTCCTCGGAAGTCACTCCGGTTATTATTTATAGCAGGAGGAAGAGTCCATTCCACGTAGAAGGGCAACATAGCAAGAGCATGAAGCAATGCATCTCTCTTGTCTAATCACTCATTGGGTCAGCATTCCGAATTTCATGGAAGTATAATTATTTTTGTTCAATTCAAATTAATTTTTTCGTATTTATTTCTCACCACTATGAAATCAATTTTAGGAAATAATTTTGTTTTAGTGTTTTGAACACGGTGGTCGATTATGTGGATGCTGAGTTCCTGTAGCTACGACAGCATAAGTTACAACATAGCTATTCAGAATGTTAATATTTACTTTGAGTTATAGGGTGATTAAAAAATAACTTGTCATAATATCTAGATACAAAGAAATACCTAGATTTACAACTTTTAAAAATAAAGAAAATCTTTTAAAAATAAGATTGTTATGTATTTTACGCTACGAAGACTTTATAGAGATGCTCGGCAATCTTGATATATACGGAAGAGACATTAGAATAATCATGAACCACTACTGGCAGCAAAGTGGCTACATACGGTCAAGAAACGAATTCAGTAGATATATAAAAATAAAATTGTATAAGACAAGGGTGTGTCTTCTTACCAGATCTATTCAGCCTATACATTGAGGTAATTCTAAGAACGTTAGAAATCGTGCAAGCATTAGTTTATGATGGCGACACTCTGAAGAATATAAGATATGCAAATGATAGTGCTGATAGAAACTACAAGTCCTCCCACAGAAGGTAGCTAAAATTTGATTTTCTGAGTTTGATTTTTGTTTAACGACATATCAACTCCGCTGGAGATTATTTAATGCCAAAAAGTTAAGGTTTTTAGGTATTTTTAATGTTCAGTTATGTACGTTGTGGTGCAGTGGATATCGACTCGGAACGACAAATTGGAGTGCCGAGTTCGAATTCCAGTTTAATTCCTATCATTCACTTACGCACAAATAACCTTGGGAAAGGTATTAATCCGTCTCTTCCCTCCAGTTATAGGTTAAATAATAGGACAGATTGGGTTCTATAGCCTTGGCTAGCAACCAGTCTACTGCAGCAAGCAATGGCAACCTACTGCCCGATAATCTTCTGCCTAGACAGTCATGTCTCTTTCGAGCCCAAGCGTGTATCACGTATGACCCTTAACTGACTGACTAATAGTGAGAAGGTTGATTTAGTCAGATTTTAATGAACATTTTTTGTTTTTTTTTCTTTTTTATACTAAAAGAATTAAAGATGACTTTTAGTTTTGTATTCAAATATGCTTTACAGAGAATAATTATTTTCCTTTAAAAATATATCTTTTTCTATAAAAAGTCTATTTATATATAAAAATAGACTTTAAGTTTTCAAGAAGAAAAATTAGAAATTATGACATACCCAAATAAAGACGAACTGTTAAATGAAAGAACAGAAATTATGACAAAATGCATCCACACAAAGAAATACCTCTTAGGTTCATACAACCATGGATGAAAAAGTCATAATTTGTTTGAATTTAAACAATGCGAGTTCATAAATTCTCTGCCACGTGAACGTTCAAATAAAACACCATTACAAGAGCGTTCTTAAAAAGAAAAACTGTTAAAGGTAAAAATCAGTTCTTAAAAATCGCCTGAAGATACCACTCATGGTAGAAACCAAGATAACAAAATAACTCATTTAAAAATGAAACATTTTCAAGAAAAAGTATACAGGTATACTGTATATAGAACACTTTTTATACAAATGTGTACTGGTCTAACCTAATTAGGACCAAAAACTAACTATTAAACAATCAATATATATTTCGATAAAAGTCTCTCTCTCTCTCTCTCTCTCTCTCTCTATATATATATATATATATATATATATATATATATATATATATTTATTATAAATTATGTTTTAGAACATGTACATAATTTTTTTCTATATATGTCCTCTTCTCTACAATCATATGGTTGTTTCAATGTTGGGATTCCAACATATCATCAGGAGGAAAGAGTGAGAGTTGGAATTATCCTCTGTTTATATTTGGTTCGTTGTTGTTGTGGGGTTGGTTGGGGTTATTGATAATTAAGGAATGTGTCTTTCGTTTTGACTATTAGACTTTTGAAGAACTTGGTGTGTCAGTGCGAAATTGTTGATTAATGGTATTATCTGTTGGAATATATATTTTTTTTCTATAAAGTCTACTTTCATAGTGTTTTGATACCAGTTTTGAGTTAACTGTTTGCTAATAGTTGGGACCCTAACAGCTACCACTTCGGGACAGAGTGGACCTGAGAACAACAGCAATTAAGAGGTAGTTCCATGCTCCTCACAACCTTCCCACCAGAGACCTTGCTGCCTGGTTCAGTTTACCGTCATGCCCAGGACCGGGTAGCTAAAGAAAGCAGAACGAAAGAACTAAATATAAACTTCAAGAAAAGTAAATGTATGGTTAGCTGTAAAAAGAGGAGTCCAAAATGTCAAATACAAGTCGGGGATAATGAAATCAAGCAGGTACAGAAATTTAAATATCTGGGAAGTGTTTTAACAGAGGACGGAATATGCGACTCTGAGATCTGAAGGCGTATAGAATTTCTGGAATTTATCATTGCTTTTTATAGATGTAATTTTCTCTGGGAAGATATTTGTCTTTTCATTCGGGCTGTATGCGAGGGATGTTCAAATTTTACGTTGGGGCTCGCATAATTTTGACCATACCTCAAAGTTCTTGCAACATAATTCATCACTCTGGCAATAAGAGAACATTTTTGAAAGTATGGACCGAGTATACGCTATTATTTAATAAAATAGTTTGTTCGGAATATTTAATCTATCTAAATTTATTTATAATTAGAACTTTGTGTGTGTGTGTGTGTGTGTCCGTTACCTATAGACTCCGAAACGGCTGAACATATTTTCTTGAAAATTTACACAGTTGTACTACAGGCATTTTCAAGTGTTCTTAGCTAGGTTTTGTGTCGAGGTACCCTCGGATATATATCGAAAATCGATAATCGAAAAAATCGGGTTATAGGAGGAGTGGTCCGATTTTAATCAAATTTGATACACTCATAGACAAAGACATCAGAAACGATAAATATACATATAAAATCTTTCATTACACCTGGGCAACGCCGGGCTATACTGCTAGTGATCACATTTTAAAATGATGTCTCCAAAGTCAACCAACCAAGTCAAAATCAAGTTTGAATCGTTGAAAATTGCGTTTAGAATTAGTTTAACTTCACATTTAGAAAACATTTAAAGTTTAAGTGTCAGTTTAATTGGGAAAATAGAGATGGACGAGTGACAGGGTGGTAAGAACGTTTGGTTTCTGAATATGAAGCCCGGGTTCATATAACACTATGGTCGATTTGTCAGTAAGTTGATTTCTTGATATGACCGGTCTGGGGAGGCAATCCCAATGTACAGCAACTTTGGAAATTGCCTGAAACCCTTACCAAGGGTTGTCCCAAGAATTGTGAATGAAATTGGATAGTGGTCGATGGTTGTACTTCCAAAAAGTCATAAGTGTCCTGGCATTGTTAAGACTGTTCTTAATTTTAGATAACGTGCTCTCTCCTAGAAACTCTAACTAAGAGCTGAAGAGAGCCACAAGAAAAGACTACAAATAAACTGCAATTAAACAGAATGCATAGTCATCAGCAAAAAGATCAGCCTAAAATGCCAAATACAGGTGAGGGATACTAACATCAACCAGGTACAAAAAATTTAAATACCTAGGAAGTGTTCTCACAGAAGACAGAAAGTGCGACACAGAGATCCGAAGGCGAATCGGTATGGCGAAAGATGCATTCCAGAAGCTGAGTATAGTATTAAGAGATCGGAAAATTTCCCTAGAAACAAAAACAAGAATACTGAATTGCTATGTGATGTCACTTCTTCAATATAGCAGTGAATGCTGGACAATCTCACCGATAATGAAGAAAAACTTGGAGCAACTGAAATGTGGTTCTACAGAAGGCTGCTGCAGATATCATGGATCAAGCATAAGAGAAATGATGAGGTTTTGGAAAGGATGGAAACGAAAAAGAAATTAATACTGAGCATCCGGAAAAGACAGCTAAAGTTCCTGGGTCATGCAATGAGGAAGGAGGGCTTAGAGAATATGATACTAACAGGCCAGATAGAGTTAAAGAAAGACAGTGTGTAACATACTTGACTGGTCTGAGCGGGTGCATGGCAGAACAGGGGTAGCGTGGTGTAACAGGAGAAAGCGTGTTAAGAGCCACCAGGGATAGGGGGACGTGGAGGGCCGTGTTCGCCTACGTCCTAAAACGACAAGGTACACAGAAGAAGTTGTAGAATAAATCACAGATGGACTCGTTGGGTGTTGAACAATAACAAATGTACCCGAGTGTGGACATTTCCAGAAAATATATTTTGTGTCTGATAAAATAGAAGAGATATCGTCCATTACAATATTTTTGAACATGTTGTGGTCTACTCTCAAACAAATTGATTGAGGAAACGAAGCATTACGTCGAAAGCGCTCTGCTTTGGTAAACAGAAAATGTATAATTCTCTAAGATGACAATACGACAATTTACGCTCTACAGTCAGTCAGTCAGTCAGTGCCATACGTGATACACGCTTGGGCGATCATGTCTCGAAAAAGACATGACTGACTGGGCAGAAGATTATCCCGCAGTAGGTTGCCATTGCTTTCTGCAATAGACTGGTTGCTGACCAAGGCTATAGAACCCAGTCTGTCCCGTTATTTAACCCATAACTGGAAGGAATAGACGGATGATTACCTTTCCTAAGGGTATTTGAGCGTAAGTGAATGCAATGAATTTGGCTAGAATTCGAACGCGGCTCCCCAATTTCTCGTTCTGAGCCGATATCCACTGCACCACAACGCACATTCTCTACAGTACAAATAAATAAAATTAGCATGAAAGTAGAAACCAAAGGAAGGCATTGTTAAAATTAGAGACTTTTTCATGTTTTCTACACACACTAGATTTCACGCCGACATAATTTCATTTGCTCAGATCACCAGAACATTTCATAAGTGAAAATATATATATAGAAAAAGAGGAAGTTGAAAACAGTTATTCAGAAACTATTTTTTCGGAGAAAAATCAGGTTTCTTTCAACGCGGAATACAACGTTTGCTTTCCTGTTTGGTAGCATTTGTTGAAAATGATTTTTAAATGAAATGAATTTAACTTACATTAGCTTTTTTAACCTTTCTGGTAGACCTAATTTCTGAACATCTTAAGATTTAAAGTAATTTCTAACTTTATAATACTTTTATTGTTATGAAGGTAGATTTAAAAAAATAAGTCAATAGTTCTAAACAAACCTACATCTTTTGCACACAAAGTGCGCATTTCGTTTTATACATAAAGAACCGGTAAATAGGCACACGAAAATACATAAAATATTAAAAAGTGCCATATTCTTACGATGGGCTGTCAGCTTACTGGATACAGTCAATATATTGATACGTGCATAAAAAAAAAAACAGTTAACAAATCGCTATCTCTAGTCCTGATGGTTATCGTCATGCAAACAAAAGATTTTGTATATATATATATTTTTTAGAGAAAGAGAGAGAGAGAGAATAAAGAGAAAAAGGGGGCCTACAAAAGCTAACTCTAGACTAAGAAAGAGAACAGCGTTATATCAAGCATCTCAAGTATATATATATATATATATATATATATATATATATATATATAGTGTATCGAAGCAGCAGATAATTATCGAAACATACTGTTATATATAATAGACAATGAATGTCTATTATGTTTAATTATAAGCCGTTCTAAACATCGTATTTTGGCTTTAATTTCAGGTGAAAATAAAGACAAAAATTCTCCAACATTTTATAACAAACCCACTACATATATTGGTTTTACTACAACCATGCTCTCCCGTAGACTTACCTGTCATCTTTCTGATCAGAGTTCAATTAAACAACATTTCTTGAAAAAACATAGCCATGTAGGTAATATTAGACAAATTTTAGTCAACAACCAAATAATACTCACTCATACACACAGTAAAAAGGACCTTCAGATATTGGAGGCCATCGACATAAAGTCAAAACAACCCACGATTAATAAAATCACATTTAAATCTGGCCATAACACATTACATTGCATTTAAAAATATATGGTTCTGTTAACAAACAGTGGATGTCATTATGCTAACGTCCCTCTAACCTCTCTGAAGATGGCTCAGGAGAGCCGAAAGCTTAGAACCAGCATAATAAAAAAATATCGAAATGTTGGAGAATCTTTGTCTTTATTTTCATCTGAAATTAAAGCCAAAATACGATTTTTAGAACGGCTCATGATTAAACATGATAGACGTTCATTGTCTGTTTTATATATATATATATATATATATATATATATATATATATGGACGTGCGTCGTGGTGCATTAGATATGAGCTAGGAACGAGAAATCAGAGAGTCAATTTCAAATTCCATTTGTATGTTTTGTATACACTTACGCGCAGATACCCTTGGCAAAGGTATCAACATGTATCTTCCCCCAAGCTATTGGTTAAATCACATGACAGAGTTGGTTCTATAGCTTTGGTTGGCAACCAGTCTGCTGTAGAATGAAATGGCAACTTACTGTGAGAAAATCTTCTATCCTGTCATTTCACTTTCGAAACATAATCACCCAAACATGTATCACGTGTGGCACGTCACTGATATATATATATATATATATATATATATATATATATATATATATATATATATATATATATTATTCCCCGATGATACATGGTAAGCCTCTCGCTATTTATCGCTATTCATAAAGAAATAGTTATGATCTTGATGCATAGTCCTTCTTCTAGTCTTCAACTGGAATTCTAACCGATTGACTCTAAGCCAGCACCTTCTAACGCCTATACATTAGGCTGAGTTGTTATTGATCTACCAGTTAATTTACGTACAGTTTCCCTAAAGAATTTTGCTATCTTTAAGTGTGTTAGGGTTTGAGCTGATCCGCCGATTGACAGGATCGGGACTCTCCAACCGCACGTCTAGTCCAAGTAAATGCCAAAGTTACTTTTTGGAAACTGGAAGTACTAACCTTGACCACTGAATAACTAAATAACCAGGACCCCGTCTCTAGATATCACGGATTCCCTCGGCAAACAGTTGGCGCCATTGCGTGGGGGAGTGTTACCCCTCTGCAGAGGTGCAGTTGACATATTCAGAAGCCCAGCCGACAGGGCGGTTGAAATGACTTATCGTTAGGCTTTTTTCTTGGAACACTTGATAGGGGATGTTGACTTTCTGTTCAAAATCATTTTATTCCAACTACGAATCCATAATCTGCTAGCATATCTCCCCGCATCATCCGTAAATTTGCCTCTGGAGGGAGAGCAGGATTACTGTCTATACTTATTTCTGTTTGGGATGGAGTATGGAATACTTGAATGATCAGTGTCTATCGCTTCAGATTTGTTCTTTTTAAATTTTCTCCGTTTCGTGCTCCTCATGAGATTTGAAATATTTCCGTATTGGGATCCTCGCCAATCGTGTACAGTTTTGTAGACGGATAATGTTTCTCTATTCGATCGATACATTCAGTGTATTTGGAGCTTGGAAGGCGGTTTCTAGCAGATGAAAAAGGGAAGTCTCGATTTATGTGGTCATACGCTGTAATGATAACGGCATATAGAAGAGCATGCAATTTCTTTGAGTTGTTTGATGACACATTTGCCATAATTGCTTGATTTATCAGAATGAAATCAACAGTCGATTGTGGGTAGTTGACTTTCATGTTCATTAATTCATTCACTGTAATGAATCCAATTGAGATACCTCTATATGCGTAGGGGTTTTGAGGTTTCAGTCGTGCATTAATGAGGATGTGCTTTGTGGTGCAGTGGATATCGGCTCAGAACGAGAAATTGGAGTACCAAGTTCAAATTCCAGTTGAATTCGTTGCATTCACTTACGCGCAAATACCCTTGGGAAAGGTATTAATCCGTCTCTTTCCTCAAGCAATGGGTTAAACAACAGCTTTGTTTCTATACCATTGATTGGCAACCAGCCTATTGCAGAAAGTAATGGCAACCTACTGCGTGAAAATCTTCCCAGTCAGTCGGGTTTCTTTCAAAGAATATTGCCAAAGCGAGCAACACAGATGACACTCAGTTGACTGACTGAGTGTATTCATGTGCGTTATACAGGGCTTTCTGTGGTGTGTCTCTGATTCAAGACTTTTTTTTATAATCATATCACCCCAAGCAAGGCATTTTACTGCCACTGTTGAGCAGGGGGTTACATAAGAGGAAAGTTATGAGAAAGAGTGACAGGTTATAGGGAGTGTCAGGAAATGGGTATGAGAAGGATGAGAATACTGATGAAAGTAGAGTGGACGGAGAAAGGAGCATGAGAGAGAGGATGCAGGTTAGTGAGATAGGAGATGACTATTGACTTTACATTTAAATTCCTGCACATTGTGGCTGTCAGGGAAGCAGGTAAACGGAAGTGAATTTCACAGGCGGCAAGTGCGAGAAAAGAAGCTGATGGAGTAGAATTTGCTTTTACAATTTATTGGTTTCACAGTAAAAGGGTGGGACCTAGTTGCTAATCTTGTGGCTCGAGTAAATTTGAATATAGGTATATTTATATATACTTGTTTCATAAAATTGAGAAATGATAGAATTCGTGAGAGAAAGCAATTTTCAAATGTTCAGCCTCAATGTTAAGTTTGGCTTATATATATAAAAGAGAAAGGATCTGAAATGTGCGTAAGTATGTGAGTGTAAAAGAATACTCTAAAAATACTTTAAAATGTGTATATGCCTGGGTGAATTTTGTTCCTTTATTTTAACCGGAAAAAACTAGACGGAGCAGGTGATCACGTCGTTTATAGCTACCCCATTCTATCTCAGTAACTTCAATTTTTTCTTCGAATGCTAGTATACATCCTACAAAACACAAACACACACACACATATATATATATATATATATATATATATATATATATATATATATAATAATAATATATATAATATATATATATATATATATATATATATTATATTATTATATATTATTCAATATTGATATTTTCAATACCACTGTTTACTCGCTAGTCAGACTGACCAATAACTATATTACAATATATATATATATATATATATATATATATATGAATTGTTTGAACATACTTTTTCATCGATACTCATATTTAAGTAGATATTCTGTTTTTTTAATTAAACAGTATTATATATGTATATCTACTAGTCTGATTATTTACGATAAATTTTTATTACGAAAATGTAATTCGTACCTGCGACCCCTATCTATCTATATATATATATATATATATATATATATATAAACGAGATTATAATTATATTCTCCTCGAAAACTATCGAATGAAGGGAAAAATGGTTGTAAAAAAAAGAAAGATCTGAGGGCATGAAAGTCAGTCAAAAGTGTTTTACCGAAATCAGCACGAAGCCCAAAGAAAAAACCCGACACGAGTAATCATCTAACAGAAAACGCTCAATACAGAAGTAGAGCAAACTAAATAGCACCTAATGAGCCAGACGAACCTACCTAGGTTTCGCCTAAACGGATTGTCAGGGAAAGCTTTCCCTGACGATCCGTTTAGGTGAAACCTAGGTAGGTCAGTCTGGCCCACTAGGTGCCATATGTATTAGTGTATTTGGGCAACAATCTCTTTTTTATGCAAGCTTCATTAAAAAATGATAGACAAGTTATTATCAGTAAGTTTTATATAGTATTTTTATTTGTTCTTATGATATTCTTTTCTATTTAAGAACTCAAATTTCATAAAAAATTTTCAAAGGTATTGTATTTTCGAGCGCTTTCAGCTATAGTTATAGGCATTATCGCAAATGAACTTTGTTTTACTTTTAGATAAATGTGTTAAACTTATCTTTTTAGAGTTCAACTGTTTCTTCCCGATAAATATTACTTCCTTTTTACTTCCTAATTTTTCCAAACATCCGTCGTAGTTCACCTGTCCATGGTTATGTTCGGCGCCCTTCTGTCGCGTGTTCACCTACGTTAATTGTAAATATTTGTTGTTGTGAATGTAGAGTAGCACAAGGACATGAGAGAAGTGAACATCGAGCTCATTACATTGTCGAACGAACCTGCGAAACGGGCTTGTTAGCCATCGCAACAAACTGAGCTTCCTAAAAATATAATTTTACAGTCACTACTTTATCTTTACTGTCAGAAATTATGGGAATCTTCTTCTAATTTTTATATATATATATACAGTAAAACCTGATGTATGCAACCCCTGTCGTCAGCGACCACCTTTTTTCTAGGCACGGACGATTTGCTAATGTTAACTGACCCCCAGTGAGCGACTTCTTCCAAAACACGACCACCAACCAGCATGAAAAATAAAAATCACTGGTCAAACGGCCACTTTAACAAACATTTATTTTGGCAGTACAGTCCGAACTTCTAAATTAGGAGAATTTAAATTAGTAATCTATTTCATTTTCCTTTAATCTAAGCTAGAAACACTTTCTCTTTGTTTTGTAGTGAAGTGTCAAATTTTTATTATTTATTGAAATAGCGGTGGTCAAACGGCGGCTGTCATGTATTAACATGTAGTTATTACATTTGACAAATTCAAGAGAGTTGTTGGTTTCTGTACCAACTTGGATAAATTCGGGTGTAGGAGAAAAAAAGTCACATCTTTGTGAAATTTAAATTTTCAACGTTTATCTCTTTCATTATCTTTATTTTTTTCAATCGTTTTACTTACACACACACACACAGACACACACACACACACACACACACACACAGACACACAGACACAGACACACACAAACACACACACACAAACACACACACACAAACACACACACACAAACACACACACACACACACACACACACACACACAAACACACACACACACACACAAACACACACACACAAACACTCTCCCCCCTCTCTCTCTCTACATTGATTGTCATTTTTTTCTTGTACGTTTGTTTATTTTCCATATTTTATCGCAGATTCTTTTTTACCATCACTCACTTCTAAGAAAAAAATTGAAAACGTATACATCCCGAACTTTTCCAACGTACATATTTTATAAGAAATAAGTGCCAGCATCAATGAGAATCGAAGTGGTCACATTACAAAAAAAAAAAAAAAAAAAAAAAACGCCGCACAGACTGCAATAACTGATGTTTTTAAGCCTACACCAGTGTGAATAAATAATTTTTATTTATATTGTTAACCGTTGTAAATATCTTTTTAATGTTAAAAAAATAATTATGCTGAAAATCTTTTTAAAATTTAGACCATTTTATGTTCTCATTTATTTATTACCAGATTACATGGTAAAATACTAAAATATGTACATTCTGGAGCGTGAAATATACAATCGTGGGGAGAATAGGTCACGAGTCTTTGGTGAGCGACCACCCGCCGTATGCGACCAGCAATTTTTAATGGCATTTGGGGGGTGATTACATACAACAGGTTCCACTGTATTTAAGTTCTGCCTGTATTTTCAGACAGTAGTTCTAACAAACTGTGTTATGAGGGCGCAAGGGAATGAAACACTCAGAAAACAACCTTGGTCTGCCTATATTATGTGAAGGGATTATCGAGAAATTTCCAAAAATCTGTGATCCATATAACATCCGGACGACCTTCAAAAGTGGTTCACCCTTCCCTGATACCTCTACCGAGTAAGACCTTCTATAGAGGAGAACATGACTAAGGACTGCGCGTACGCCATCTCATGCAGCTGCGGTAAAAAATATAAATGAGAAATGGGCCGCCCCCTTCAGATAAAACTGCAGGAACACCGCAAGTCGCAACACGAGGGGAAATTGAAAAATCAGGCGTAGCTGAAAACATACGCGGGGAAAAAGGGAGATCAGTGGCTTATGTGGGATTAAGTTGAAATAATAGATAAAGAATATCACTGCAAAATATGAAAACTTAAGTAATCAGCGCATATACTAGCCCACAAAAATCTAAGTCGTCCAAGCATAGAAATGAATATATTATGGGAATCAGTAATACGTAGTGCTAGATAAAATTTACAAACAACAAGATTGTAATGAGAGCTTTGCAAAAAAAAAAAAAAAATGGTTACTGAGAAATTAGGTTTGTGTGAAAAAAAAATACACATGGCCCAGGGTATAAAAGCGTTGATGGATCCAGTGACTTGATCCAAAGAGTTGTGAGTTCAATACCTTGCTAGAGCAGAAGTGAGCAAAAGCTTAGAAAGTAGAGTTAAAGAAAGATAACTGATACTGAAGTATCTGGAAGAGGTATGACTCGTGGAACTCGAACAATCTAGTCCAGTGAACGAAGTAAAAGGTTCAGTTCAAAATTCCTGGAGAAAGTCGAAGAGCTTATAACGACCGAAACTTCATAAATATGTTCACAAAGATAAGGACAACAGACCGAATAGGGTATATACACTACAAGCCATAATTGTTAGGCCACCCCAGTTTTAAAAAAAATTATGTATTTCAGACTATTTTTAGTATTTATTGCTAAGTGGATAATTCTAAATGAAAACTGAATGGTATTTTTGTTATTATTACTTTGCAAAATTTTACAAGGCAGCCAGGAAGACTTTGCTTCGTCCAGCCGATAAGAAGAGACTAGCATGGGGAAGAGAGCACAAAAACTGGACACCCGAACAGTTCATTTCATGCACATAATATTATTCTATAGTATTAAAGAAGAACCATTTTATTTTCATTTCGAATTATCCGCTTGGCAATAAATACTAAAAACAATAGGAAATACATCATTTCTTTTAAAAAACTGGAGTTGCCTAATAATTATGGCCGGTAGTGTATTTAGGTTTTGTTTAATTAAGGGAATCCGCCAATACTTTTCTCCATTATTTTTGCATATATATTTTATAAACCTCAAATCGAAAGTAAAACGACACCGATACTGACAACCAGGAAAAAACAGTTGGTATTTTTGGGACACATAATGAAAAGGACGGCTAGGAGAATTTAACACTCACTAAGCATATCAAAATCAAGAAAGGTAGCAAGAAATAGCGAGTAGCCTACCTTACAAGTTTGTGTAAATGTAAGAAATGTATAGGAAAATAGGTACTTAGAGCGAGAGTAAGGGGAAGAACATTACATAGAGCTACAAAGGAAGGAAACTGTAGAGAGACATGATCGATAGAATCCTGAAGTGACAATATACATAAAGAAAATCCCGTGGAATTCTTTTCCGCATAATTGCTTTCCAGAATTCTCCAAGAATTTAAATATAAAGTCAATAGTAATCTCTTGTCTCACTAACATACATCCACCCTCTCATCCTTTTTTATTCGTCCACCCGACTCTCATCAGTATTCTCTTCCTTCTCCTACTCTCTTCCGGACACCCCCTCAAACCTCTCACTCTTTATAACATTCCTCCTATGTAACCCCCTGCACAACAGTAGCAGTAAAATGCCTTGCTTGGGGCGACACGATTATATATATATATATATATATATATATATATATATATATATATATACATATATATAAAAGAAGAACCTTAAACATGTCAGAAAGAAGACTAACTTAAAATAAACATATTACAATAAACATGCCAGGATACAATGAAAAAAAAAAAACAACAACAAAAAACAAAATTATTAGCAACCTTATTTCCGATATATATATATTTTTTTTTTAATCATCTCACCCCGAGCAAGGCAGAAACGCCACTGATGTGCAGGGGGTTACACAAATGTAGAAAGATTAATTAGAAAAGAGTGAGGAGTACAAGCTAGTTAGAAAGGAACAATAGAAAGCTGAGAAAGCAGGTGCAATGACAGATACATGGGCGGAGAGAACGTGAAGATTATAGAGGGGAGGGGAGAGAGCTAGAGTCCAGTGGTTAGTAGGTGAGTATTAACTTTGCTTTTAAATTTCTGGAGGTCGTAGCCGTCAGGAAAGCAAGAATACGGGAGTGAGTTCCACAGGCGGGAAGTGCGAGAGAGGAAGCTGCAGGAGTAGAATTGTCGTCTGCGTTTGGCTAACCTGACTGTGAATGGGTGGGACCCAGTTGCCAGTCTGGTTGCACGGGTAAACAGCTGTTGAGGAGGCATCAGTGAGTTAAGCTCATCCGAGCAAAAGCCATGAAAGTATTTATAGAAGAGACAGAGGGAGGCCACATTTCGATGATGGGAAAGTGGCTGCAGACGAGTCGCCAGATCAGTACCTATCACATTACAGACTCTCCTTTGGAGCTTGTCAAGAACACTGAGGAGAACGGCAGGGGCACCTGACCATAAATGGCAGCAGTACTCCATGCACGGACGGATGGTTGACTTGTATATATGCAGGATGGATTCAGGTGGAAAAAACATCCTGGATCGACATAGTGACCCAATCTTCTTAGCAGTAGATTTTGCTATGGATTCAATATAGTGCTTCCATTTGAGGTCTGAGGACAGGGTAAGTCCGAGGAGGCGTAGTGTATTACTCTCCGGGAGAATCATCTGGTCCATGCTTATGGGAGGCAGAAGAGGTTGCCTGTAATGGTTGACAGACAACAGCTTGGTCTTAGAGGAATTGAAGTTGACAAGCCACTTCTTGCCCCAGTTCACCACAGAGTGTAGATTCCGCTCAAGGTCAGCAGCGCGATTATGTCTGTCCGCCACGACAGGTTTCTTACTGGAGAATGAGATATTTCGTTATGGTATGAATACGAGTGTACTAACATATTGGCGGCAAGTAATATTTTTTGTAGCCATAACAACGGAATATCTCATGACATATTTCATCATATATGACAACGCGGCTCCGAAAATCATAAACTCTCATTTATATTATGGACTAGATTATACGTATGTAAAAGAATGATATTTGAAGCCTATTTCTTTTGCATAAATGTACACATTAGAAACTATAACATCTAAAATGTATGTCTTTTACATGACCGTCTTTCTCTCATTATATATATATATATATATATATATATATATATACACACACACAGACATATATATATATATATATATTGTATGTAAAATATGTTTCTGCTTATTTAAGAATCGATATGATTTACATTGCCACACTTTTTCCATTATTGATGCTTTTTTTGTCATTCGCCACATCTTTGATGATTCATCTCCGGGGCTTTGATCGAAAGATTAGTGTGTTATCGAATGGATCAATCATTTTATCGACTTTCCATTCTGTCCTCTTGACGTTGTCATATCCATAGTTTAAACTATTTCAAAGACACGCGAACAGTTGGGCTTTGCTTAACACAAAATGTTTCCATTAAAGGGGGAAAAAAATTATATTCCACTGTGTGTCTTAACGGACGTAAGCTTTTTTGCCCATTTGTACGCGTGCGTAAATATTATATATATATATATATATATATAAGAACGGGAAGTGAAAATGCATGAATTTATAATAGACTTTAGAAAATTATTTCGGTTTCTTTACGTATTTACCGATCATTCACCAAAATGAGATGCAAGCATTACTTATTTGAAGACTATTGTCCTTATCTTTGTTGTCATCAGCGTTTGTTGGTGAATTTAGTGATACAGTATTTCAAGTTCGATCCCTGAGTAGGACAGCAACAACTGAGCAGTACTGAAATAAAAACTATACAAGATGCTCCCAGACATGAACACCATATCTCCGTAGATTAAATAAAGGGATAAGTTCGAAATTCCTTTTATGTTACCCGGATTAATATACACTTGAAGAAGGCCGGAGTACGCAACTGGTGAAACGTGGTGATAACTTCAAAGCTGGAGAATTGTTTGTGTGTAAATAATAGTAATTCTTATTTCTTAAATTTAAGAGATATGTACACATGTTTTTCTGTCGATTGCCGTTCCATGTTCTACGGGTATTAGTTGGAAATCGATAAATATTTTTTGTGATTAAGACCGCGCAATTTTATTCAGACATTAAATAAAAATAGCCTGATCACTTTTATAGTTGACAGTTGCAGCGCCAAGTCTCTTGACTAGATGCAGAACTTTAGTTAAAATCAAAGAAAAAAAAACTGAAGAAGGATTATTAGTTTATTTCCTTTTCCAAATTCACAACACTCAATGTAATGCAATTCCGTGAAGTGATATCTTTCTTTGGATACGCTGATCTCTCTCAACCAGTCAATGGATTCAAAACCAGCCTGAAGAGAGATATTCTACGTCAGGTTATCTTGCTCTACATATGTAATATAACAATCTGGCCCCACCCAAGGAAGGCTGATGCAAGCGAGGGTGTTTCCGGTCGTTGAAAGGAACGGATGTCGTTTGACCTTATTTCCGGCAGCAGCGGAAATAACTACAGAGGCAAACAGAACAAGTGTCTCTGAGAATTACGTGGGCGTGCGTGGGCGAAGCAAAACCGGAAGAAAAAGTCCCGGTTCTGGAAGATTATAAAAAGACCTCGGCACACGGATTCGCCAGTAGAGGAGCGACAGAGATCGGCCGGTGAAGAGAGAGACACAACAGATAAGACTACACTCCCGTCAACCCATTAGAAGCGCGCTCTCTCAATTCTCTGTTCGCTATTCTAACCGGCTCAGTCATTAAGACGCATAATTGGTGCCTAGTGACTTGCTGTTTTGAGACAACAAAACAGTTAGATGCGAGCTGGTTGCCACGGCGACGATTGAAATTCAACGGACTACCAGATAGAAAGAAAAAAGAAGACGAAAATAGAAGCAGCCGCACGACTATAGACATCAGCCAAGGTAGGTGACTCTTTGATTTGATAGTGTGTGTGTTCTGCTCTTGTTTATAAGTCTAGTTAGAAAAAAAAAGGAACAGCATACTTTTGCCGATCTGAACCTAGAATTGAGAAATATGGATTGTTCGGTGTCGAACACATTAAGGGTAGAACGGAGGGGGTGCAGGACTACATGCAGAGAGTAGTACGCCTAGCGGAGAGCGCATAGGTTGGGGTTGACGGGAGGAATAAAGTTGAGATATTTACCTATCTGTAAGTATAAAACATCTGAGTTAATGATTTATTTTTTTGTTAATATTTTACCATATATGTGAAGTGAGTTTACTGGTATGTTGCTTAATTAATCTTACTTTTATTGAGTAAGTGAAATGTAAAATCATGTAAAGGAAGTTTCTTCTACTCTTTAAAGTGGATAATTGGATTAACTTGTTGATAACAATGTTTTCTTTGGTTTGTGCAGTGTTAGGTTTTCTTTTTTTGGATTTCTTTTCAATGACTGTACAATACAAAATGATTTACATTTCTATGTTTGTGAATTATGCTTTTGTGCAGGTTCCCATCAATTCAACATCCTCTGTGAATTTTCATTTATGTGACTTGGGAAATACCTTTTGAAGATATATTAATTTCTGAAAACTTTATATTGACACGGATAGACCTGCAGATTCCACAGTTGATCGGAACAAAAAGAAAGAACAACTGAAAAGTCTTGTAGACTTATTGGCTGATATGCTATAGGATTGGGAAAGAAAGCAGTGGGAGGATTAACGATAGTTTAAGTGAAATAGTTAGGTCACCTTCCTTATAGCAAAACATGCGGAAGATACAAACTAATGAATTAAGAGTCACGGGTCCATTTTTTTAGACTAAATTAATATAGATGAAACCTCTAATCCTCCACAAGTAAATTGCATGCGGATTAACGTTGGAATCAGGGTAATTTTCTTCATTTTCTATTGAACATTTCTCGGTCAGACTATGAATGATATGTACTGCAGATAATGGCCATTTTTCTGTGTTCAAACATAGTATGTTTGAAATTAAATTAAATTAAATGAAGTTACATGTGTAACAATAAACTCGAGCAGAAACACGCATGGTGTTGGTCAAAGGTCATTTACTCGATGTCAGTTTAGAAACTGGGGCGCGGTTACCGCCTAGGATCATATGGTCGTGCATCGAGGCATCTACGCTTATGGACAGAGTCGAGAAAGAAAATGAACATTTTTAAGAACTTTGCCCAATTCTGTGAAAATGGATATTAAAAAAAAAAAAAAAAAAGAACAATGAAACATCGAGCTGGTAGAACAATTTTCACGATGGACACGAACATTGTTGGGTTGCCGATGTAGGCTCCCCTCTATATTTTTTTGTTGTTTTTTTTTGTTTCGGCATGCACATGTCTTGTTGTTTTGGCGTGCACATGTTTTATACAATTGTCGGGCTTGTGTGGCATGGGGAGGAGTGTGAGGGTGTTGCGCTTAAAATGTTCTTAGTTGAACATTTTGGAAAATGTGAGGGCGAGGAATGTAATATAACAATCTGGCCCCACCCAAGGAAGGCTGATGCAAGCGGGGGTGTTTCCGGTCGTTGAAAGGAACGGATGTCGTTTGACCTTATTTCCGGCAGCAGCGGAAATAACTACAGAGGCAAACAGAACAGGTGTCTCTGAGAATTACGTGGGCGTGCGTGGGCGAGGCAAAACCGGAAGAAAAAGTCCCGGTTCTGGAAGATTATAAAAAGACCTCGGCACACGGATTCGCCAGTAGAGGAGCGACAGAGATCGGCCGGTGAAGAGAGAGACACAACAGATAAGACTACACTCCCGTCAACCCATTAGAAGCGCGCTCTCTCAATTCTCTGTTCCCTATGCTACACGGTTCATCGTCATTAATAAAAATATAACTTTATATTTTTATATATATGCGTGTTTGTTGTTTGTCGATATATAACACATATACCGTTTTTTTTTCTTTGGCTTCCGTAAATGTGGTGTGCATACACTAAAGTGTCACCGGACACGTGAGGTGATGCGCTGTCTTTCATTAATCCCTCTGAATTTATGAAACCCATCCTTTGATCATGTCATTCATGGCGTTCGGAGGTCAGATTACATTGAGGAACACATTCTGATGTGATATTTCAAATACATTAGTTGAACACATTATTTGAACACATATTAATCCGTCTCTTCCCTCCAGTTATGTGTTAAATAACAAGATTGGTTTTATAGCCTTGACTGGAAACCAGTCTACCGCAGAAAGCAATGGCAATCTACTGCGGGATAATATTCTGCTCAGTCAGTCATCACTCTTTCGAGACATGATCGTCCAAAGCGTGTATCACGTATGGCACTTAATTGACTTACTTCCACAAATATCTTCACTGGAATTATCCTGATGTGCATCTTTGGAGTTAGATTTTTAAAAATTGTTGTCTTTTATCCCAGTCTCCATCCGCATAGTTAAAAACTGCACAATTGTGGACTAGTTAGAATTTAATAGAGATTTAATGTATTATGAAGGATATATGAAGAATGTGTTGTTTTGATGTAAGGAGTACCGTTCGGTGTTTGGGTCAGTAATTGTGGCTTTCAAGGTTTAATTATAAGACAGAAGAAAAACAGCCTTCTCTATCGTCCATTTTAGACATAAGCGAAATTTTTATGTCCTTATAAAATAAATATTACTTTCCTCTTTGGTAGATCGCCTTCACGAATTGAAGCGCACAAGTACGATTACAATCAGTTAACTACCATACGTGATACATCTCTTGGAAGATCATATCTCTTCCGAGACATAACTGACCTAGCAGAAGATTTTTCCGCATTAAATAGCCATTAATTTCTGCAGTAGACTGGTAGCCAACCAAGGCTGTATTCTGTTATTTAACCCGTAGATTGAGGAAAGAGACGGCTTAATAAATTTCCCAATGTTATTTGCACGGATTTGAAAACAACAAATTCAGCTGTCATTCGAACTTGGCTCTCTGGTTTCACGTTCCGAGCCAATATCCACTGCACCACAACACACATGAGTCATTATTATCAATTTGTAGATTAGAAACATCACCTAACATTTGGGTTAAAAAAACCCAAAAAAAACAGGACAGTAGTTGATACTCTTGATCAAAAGCAGTATAAACTGGCCGAGAAGAATTGTTTTGACGGGAATTTTGATTTAGCCATTTTAAGCAACGAGTCGTGAAGTAGTTTACTCAAGTCATACACCGGGTGTAATTCTGAATTTTGCAACACGCGTATATTTTCGGAGTTTTTTTTTTAATATGCACCGTAATAGCGAAATGAATTTATTGCATCCTATTGGTGATATTTGTAAGGCTGTTTCGTTAATGCATTCAAACTAGGCGTGTTTTTTAAACTTGAGATTTCCAGCTCGAAAAATCAATGGAATATGTCTTTTACAAGAATATTGAGTTTGAAATACCCACCCACTCTCAATGAATTAAAAAACAAATTTTCGTTCATCGAAAGTTACTTTCGATTAACAAAGCATCCCTCGTATAAGGCATATTACGTAGATTTTTCAAAGTTATAAAAGACTGTTCTAATGATATAAAAAGCTGATTGCCAGTATAATATGTGGCCTACTCCCTTCGAATGTTTCTTATCCCAGTAAGAATATAATTATAGATATATGTATTTGGCTATTTATTGAAACTAATTATTTTCTCTCACTCTTATTAAACAACTATAATAATTTCTTAGAATATGCTTTTTAAGGTAGGCCACACACTATAACAGTGACAGAATTTCGGAGGCCAAATTTAAAAGATAGGCTTATACCGGCACCGAAGACTCTTCAATCTATGAATTTATAGTCAGAAGTTTTCGTTATTATTATTGGAATGTAATTGCAAACAGGAGATATCAAAAATATAAAACAAAT
>JBBBDQ010002023.1:577500-750000 GCA_037127315.1 Ascarosepion bandense | reverse complement strand
CTAGACAGCTCCTCTGTAGATTGATGAGACCTCGACTCTAGTTTAAAACTGCTTAAATTTTAAAAAGTCAAGTAGCATAGTGAAAAGCTTATCGGAATAATTACTATGAGAGTATCTATAAAAAAAGGCCCAGGGAGGCAATCTAACAGCGGTTGGAAAGTAACTGAAGCTGAGACGAGAGATCAAGAACAATAATATTGCTGATTCCTTAGATGTTATCAAGAAGCTCTACTCGTTGAAAGTGAAGAGTAATAGAGAACAATTATTTTTTTTTTAGTACCATAGATCTGTAAACTAATTTTGTTTGTCACTGGCTATTATGTCCTCTGATCCTTGTAAATAATACAATTTTGAAAAAACTTCTACTTTGAATTGTTTCGACGATGACACGAAGTCCTGAGAAAAAACAAATTCTATTTCACAAGAACAAAAAGAACATCCGTGCAACAGAGCGGAACTAACGATAAGAGGCTAAAAAAATTTTGACTGCAATCTTTACCTGCCTCGATACAGAAATTAGTTTTTCCCGGTTCACACTCCACCCACGTCTATTGAACAGGTGAAGAAGCTCATCCCTTGTTCCCTGTTTAAGATGTGGTTTCCGGCTTTCTCTTTTCCAATCTTTTCACTTTTCTTTTTTTTTTCCAATTGGAGTAGATAGACTAAACTATTGCCCGGTTCACCTCCACCCACCTCTATTGAACAGGTGAAGAGGCTCATCCCTTTTTCCCTGTTTAGGATGTGGTTTCCGGTTTTCTGTTTTCCAATCTTTTCACTCTTACGTAGCCTCCTGCACATCAGTGGCGTTACCGCCTTGCTCGGGGTGATATGATTAAAAAAAAAAAAATCGTCTCACTTCAGTTTCACCCTTCATAGATTAAACCGTGTCTTTTTAACGTTTATGTAACCGACATTATAATTGCGAAGGTTCCAGTGGCATGGGATTTTCACCTTTAAAAGTGTCGTTTTAATAAATTTAAAAAAAAAAAGAATTTGGACATGCAAAGATCAAATCGTCTTCAGCTATCCGCCAAACCACCAGACAATTAACATAACACAATTTTATTCAATCCTATCATCAAAGGATGCTGGGAATACAAAGGAAAACAACAAGAATGAATATCACTTTCAAGAAGACTGAATTAAATGTACAGCTCAACATGCAAATTACAAATTCGACATACCTAAACTATTCAGGTGCAACAATTTAGATATCTGAGAAGCGTATTAACAAAGTAAAGTTCGACACAAAAATCCGAAGGCGCATTGAAATAGTGAAATAATGACAGTATTTACATGATTCATCTTTGTTGCCATTTGTACGACATTTCGGCAATTGTACGCTCCGGCCTTCTTCAAGTGCTAGGAATTTCGCACCGAACCATTTCTTACAATCACTGGCGTATATGATCTTCATTCCTTGCGTAGTAGTGCCTCTTCTTGTAGGCATCAGTTATCGCCCTGTTGTGGTGCATTGGATATCGGTGCGGAACGAGAAATCGGGAAGCCGAGTTCGAATTCCAGCTGAATTCTTTGCATTCACTTCTGCGCAAATACCCTTGGGAAAGGTATTAATCCGTCTATTCCTCCAGTTATGGGTTAAATAGCAGGACAGATTGGGTTCTAAGGCTTGGTCGGCAACCAGTCTACCGCAGAAAGCAATGGCAACCTGCTGCGGGACAATCTTCTGCCCAGTCAGTCATGTCTCTTTCGAGACATGATCGCCCAAGCGTGTTTCACGTATGGCACTTAACTGACTGAAGTTACTTGTTCACCACTTCAACTTCCACCACCCATACAATGTAAAGAAAGGGATCGTTCGCTGCCTTCAACCTCGATCCAAAGCCATTAGCGGCAACCCAGAGTCATACAAACAGGAAATGGTCAGTAGAAGCAGTACCCTACAACGAAACCATTATCCAGGGTCCACGACAACAACTCCAACATACATGGAAGGGAGGATGCATGAGGATAACAAATCTCAGAAAACAGCCTCGGTCTGTCTACCCTATGTGAGGAGATTATCGGAGAAAATACAACGGATCTGTGGTCCATATAACATCAGGACAATCTTCAGAAGATTCTACACTTCGCAGGTACCTCTTCCGAGTAAGACACCCAACAGAAGAGGACATGACTAAGGACTGTGTATATGACATTCCATGTAGTAGTGAAAAGAAATATAAAGGAGAGACAGGCCGTCCCCTTCAGGTCAGGCTACAAGAACATTGCAAGATCATAACACAAATCAGGCGTAACTGAGCACATATCGAGGAAGAAAGGGGATCACCGCCCCCTTTGGGATGAAGTTGAAATAATAGATAGAGAACGCCACTGGAAACTACGTAAAAGTAAAGAATCAACACATATGCTAGGCTACAAAAATCTCCTAAGCCGACCAAGCATAGAGATAAACACAATATGGGAACCAGTAATACGGAGTGCCAAAGAAAATCATTAGTGTCAAAATTGCAATATGAGCTAGGATAAAAAAAATATACTAGAGAAAACCATTAACACGAAAATACTAGAGATAATCATTAACATCAAAAAATTGCAATATGAACTCTGGTAAAAAAAAGTATTACTGAACATTAGGTTTATAAGTCAAAAAATTAGTTGTTCTTCTCCTTAAGGACACATGGCCCAGTGGATATAGACTTTGGTTGGTTCCTGTGACTTGACCCAAATAGTTGTGAGTTCAATACCAGTAACTTACAGGGAGATAGCTCATGACTACCAGAAGAGGTACTACTACGCAAGTATTGAAGATCATGTACCCTAATGATTGTAATAAAGGGTTCGGTTCCAAATTCTTAGCACCCGAAGAAGGCCAGAGCGTACAACGGCCGAAAACGTCATACAAATTGCGACAAAGATGAATGAGGACAATAGTCCGAATAATGTAAATACTACCTCATCTCAGAAATATAGACAAATGCTAAAATAATCACTTTTATAAGCCAAGCAAGTTATTAAGAAACTGGAAAATATATTTAGAAACAAAGATAGCAATAAACTTATGTAATATCAGTCTTCCTACATGGCAGTGAATACTGGACAATGGGCTTGAAAGATGAAGAGACGACCAGAACCAACAGAGATTCAATATTTAATGTGAAGAGTTCATCTCAATTTTGCAAAAGTAATTTTGATACACCATATATATATACCATTGTAGTATATATATATATATATATATATATATATAAATTAAAATGAACTGATTGACTCAAATATATCAATGATATAAAAGAGAGCTATCAGGGAAAGTACTTTAATAAAAAAAAATTAATTACCCTGGCATATTTCTGTTGACGAGAATTACGTAACAGTTCGGAAACATCTACATTTGAAAGGTCTCGGTAGTTTCGTTGCTATTGTTTTTAAATAACGTTTTATCAAAAATATCTGATAATTAATTTTTTTCGACTGTTTGTATAGATATATAAAAATCGAGCATTGCTTGGAGGAAAACCTGTCAGCTGCGTCTCTTTTCATTAATGCATGCAAAGAGAAAGTAAAAGAATTTAACAGCTGATACCATAAACAGATTAGACGATACTTACCTCTCTAAGAATCAGTCTGTCATAACGAATACATTGAAAAACAATTGAACGGTTTTGATTTAGTGTTTTCACCAATCAGAGGGTATCTTTCTGCGCATGTGCACGCCGACATGAAAGCGTTACCGAATAAAGATGACAAGGAAGTGGCGTTCTTCTGAGTCAGTGAGACGTCATTGTGTGAGTTAGTGAATTGTGCGAGTGCCGTCTTTATATGGAGATGCATGAATCTATTCTTGAAGTCTCGGTATTAGTCAGCGGGAAATATTCGGAGACTTCCGAGAATGATTCACTGAGCAAAGTTCGGCAAATTTTTGTGATTCAAACGTGGTCGGAAGTCCGTTAAAAGAGATTCTCTTATGAAAGATATTGTCATGGTCAAACACACTTATTTCTCAGATAATGGACTCTCCCTCCTATATTAACAAGAAGTTAACTCCAGAAGTTCTTGGGAAGTTCATAGGAGTCCTTAGGAGTTCTTTAGAGTTCTATTGGAGTTCAGTAGAGCTACTAGACAGTTGATATGAGTCTATAGTCACATGTATTTCCACAACTACATTCACTCATTGTACATATACACACACGACAATCACGTGATAATCTTGCTTTCCCGCTCTTTTACGGGATGTATATATAGCAGACACGTGGTACACCCAGGACTGTTGCAGCAGATCTAGAGAACACAAAGGAAGGCAGTTCACATCGGCCCCCAATAGCAGCATGCTATTACGGGGTTCGCGCTCTTCAATATCAAGCAATTCTCTCACACACCCGCACTAATTGCAAGACGCAAGTAGGTGCTTTTTTATTTCTTTGAATAATACTATGTACAAATTACTACAGTTGGCACAAGAATTTTAACAGGCACAACATGTAAGACCAACTCAGCTTCTCTTACTAATCATTTTTCTAAACTTTACAAAGATGAACTTATCAACGGACTCAGAAATTTTCACCAATCTTCTAACAATATTATTCCTAACTTACATATGACACTTATAAATCTTCCAGTGACAAAGAACTTTACAACTTACCTCAATTGCTGTAACACAATCTTATGCAGAAAATGAAAGATATTTTAATCAAACACATTCAACGTCTGTACAAAGTATGTTATTCTTGTTATTTATTAATACACTTTTATAAATACAAATAATGCTTTGACCACTTTATTCTATCTTCCATTTGCCAATTTCATAAATGATTTCAAGCGTTTAAAATAATTGTTGGAATGCAGGAATTTAGTTAGGAAGTTCTTTGGAAAATGGCCTTGTGCCATGTAAAAATTCAAACCAAAACACGTATGGTCGAACGCGGATTTCCAGGCAACAGACGTAACTGTTGAATGACGTATGCTACAGGGATCATGTGTCCATAAATATCAATATATAAAACACTCAGATTGAGTGTGTACAGGTGATGTTTTCCCTATGTTCCGGTGTTCAATAAAATTATTGTGTATTAATCGAAGGATTTGATTCGCATGTTGACTTAAATAACGAAATATCACTCTCAAGTAACAAGTTGCCAAATGTCCACGTCAGAATTGTAGCGAACAAAACAAATTCTAGATTTAAAAATTCAAATTTGACTCATTATTAGAAATAAACGAATTTTATCGAATTTACAAACTTTACTTAACACACACAAAACTTTAGAAATTTCACTCCTCGATGCGAAATATTTGTCGTCCAATAGAAAGGCTAGTATCACATCCGGGAGTGAATTCCCAAACGAAATAAAAGAACAAGGACGACTGTCGCTTCAGAGAGTTAAGAGATGACGAGCAATTAACATGTACCCTTGACAAACATTAAGCGATCGTTTTTATTATTGCCCCTCTATTTCTCTCTCACTTCCTTCTTCTTCATCGTTCACCCGTCTACTTGATAATCGCACGGAACCCTGTAAGATTGAGCGAATACTTCAAAGACACTGCTACCCAACAACAAACGCTCATACATACATACCTACATTCGTTCCTGTCTACGTACACACACTCTTTCCAATAAGTTACTACTATGAACTCACATGATACCCTTAACGTCTCAATACTATTTCTCTTGGGACGTTTAACTTCTACCTTTTCTTGTTATTCTTTTCTTTTAATAAATTTCTATTCACACATACATAATATATATTTTCATTCTTCCACATATTCCAATCTGCTGACAACCTTCTGATGATTACGAATAAATCTGTAAGTTGTAAGGAGTTCGGTTATGTATGACACAAGGCCGAATCAAAAATAGCCTTAATCATCTTCCTACCGCTTCAGAATAATGTTACGGAAGCCAACGTCATAGAAGTGGCGACAAAAATAACGTTCACGCTAACGTCATAACAGCTTGGCAAGTATCCAGTAGTTCCCGATGTCTCATCACAGCAGCCTCATCATAAAGTCATGTTTATTTTTTTAAAATTTTCTTTTTTAATCGTATCACTCCGAGCAAGGCAGTAATGCCACTGGTGTGCAGGGGGCTACATAAGTGTAAAAAGATTAATTAGAAGAGAGTGAAGAGGAAGACGAACCAGTTAGAAATGAGCAATTGAAGGATGAGAATACAGGTGTGATGACAGTTTCAAAGGTGGAGAGAAAGGAAAGGATATACAGTGTGGTGAAAGAACTAGAGTCAAGTGGTTAGTAGATGAGTATTGACTTTGCATTTAAATTCCTGGAGGTTGTAGCCGTCAGGAAAGCAAGAATATGGGAGCGAGTTCCACAGGCGGAAGTGCGAGAGAAGAAGCTGCAGGAGTAGAATTGTCGTCTGTATTTGGATAACCTAACTGTGAATGGGTGGGACCCAGTTGCCAATCTGGTTGCACGAGTAAACACCCGTTGAAGAGGCACCAGTGACTTAAGTTCGTTGGAGCAGAAGCCATGAAAGTATTTATAGAACAGACAAAGGGAGGCCACTTTTCGTCGGTAGGGAAGTGGCTGTAGTCGAGCCGCCAAGTCAGTACCTATTACATTACTTTCACTTTGGGAGCCTGTCGAGAACACTGAGATGAACGGCAGGGGCGCCTGACCATATATGGCAGCAGTATTCCATGCACGGACGAAGGGTTGATTTGTATATATGCAGGATGGATTCAGGCGGAAAAACATCCTGGCCCGACACAGTGACCCAACCTTCTTAGCAGTGGATTTAGCTATGGACTCGATGTAGTGGTTCCATTTGAGAACAGAAGTGAGGGTAAGGCCAAGGAGGCGCAGTGTATTGCTCTCAGGGAGAATCGCTTGGTCCATGCTTATGGGAGGCAGGAGAGGTTGCCTGTGATGATTGACAGACAACAGCTTAGTCTTAGACGCATTGAAATTGACAAGCCACTTCTTGCCCCAATTCACCACAGAGTGTAGATCTAATTCAAGGTAGCAGCGAGATTATGTTTGTCCGCCAAGACGGGTTTCTTACTGATGCGGGAGTGCCGAATAATTTGGTAAAATCTATCATTTTCCGTATTAGTTCTCCTCCTAAATTTGCGATTTGGATCGCAATTAATTCTGTCTTGTCCCAAAGATAAAAATCACCACTAAAAAGGAAGTGATTTTAAAACAAGAGAATTTGATGAGGCGGCTAATGGCCGCCCCGAAAAACATTTCCAAACACTTTTGCTAAGTAGGAGAAACGGTGAGATAAATGTTTAGTTCTAATTGAGGTATATTAAAGAAGAAGACGACGCCAATATCTAAAGTCGGCTAGTTATTTGTGATTAAATTTCCGGATAGACCTCAGTGCAGAAAATCATTAAAAAATGACACTTAAATTTCCTTGCATAAAGACGTTTGCAATTTTATTTAGTCTTCTCATCTAAATTAATGAAGTGCGTTTACTTTAGAAGACGAAAATACCGAGATGAAAATTCTCAACGGAACCATTGAAAGAAATAAAAATGTCCAATACAGGTCCTACTAAAAACGTTATGATATTCGTATAGCACCGATAGAGTATACCTCTTCGATTTGGAATAATTAAAAAACAAAGATTGTTGATAAGAAAGCAGGAATCATGAAGAGAGTTCCACCAGCGTGAAGTGCGGGAGAAGAAGTTTTTGGCATAGAACTTGCGGTTATAACTAGCAATTTTGACTGTGAAATTATAAAAATTCAATCCTCAGAGAGACCTATACTTGTCCATTTACGCTAAAACGCATCTTAGCGTCGCGGAGTTGCATAATGGAGTGGTGATATCGCAAATGATTAGTAGGGAGTTCAATTCTCCTTGAGTGTCCAGTAATTGTGGTAACCTATTGGTTGGAGGTCAAGTATTCTGTTGTGAAAGAAGGTGACCGATCTTCTTTATACTAAAATGAAAATAGACTGGTCCATCCGCTCCGAGTAGAAAGTTTGCTGATGAGAACAGTCGCCGCAGCCGTACAAATGTTCTAAGGGAAAAACGGGATTCTATATTGATTAATGTTCTTGTTTAGCGGTATATCAACTCATGTATCATTTAATGCCGAAATTTAATTATAAGAGCATTAGTAAATTCATTTAGAAACATGTATTGCTGCTAACACTTTTATATTTTACGACAATATATTACTGGCAATTTTTAATAGAAAATCAACTGCTGGTATAAAAATGTGTTTTTATACTTTCACGGTATTTTGAGCCCAGTTAACAATTTACTCATGACTGGGTTTATAAAAAAAAGTCGACCATCCCTAGTCAAGGTGTATCTTGAAACATAAATATTTAACAGGTGCCTCGATTGGAAGTCATTAGCCATCTCCTTCTAATCCTGTAAGTTATTTGTTCATCAATTTTTTTTAAAAATCATTTCACCCCGAGCAAGGCGGAAACGCTACTGATGTGCAGGGGGTTACATAAATGTAAAAAGATTAATTAGAAAAGAGTGAGGAGTACAAACTAGTTAGAAAGGAACAATAGAAAGCTGAGAAAGCAGGTGCGATGACAGATACATAGGTGGAGAGAAAGGGAAGGTTATACAGGGGAGGGGAGAGAGCTAGAGTCCAGTGGTTAGTAGATGAGTATTGACTTTGCATTTAAATTCCTGGAGGTTGCAGCCGTCAGGAAAGCAAGAATACGGGAGTGAGTTCCACAGGCGGGAAGTGCGAGAGAGGAAGCTGCAGGAGTAGAATTGTCGTCTGCATTTGGCTAAACTGACTGTGAATGGGTGGGACCCAGTTGCCAGTCTGGTTGCACGAGTAAACACCTGTTGAGGAGGCATCAGTGACTTAAGCTCATCCGTGCAGAAGCCATGAAAGTATTTATAGAACAGACAAAGGGAGGCCACATTTCGACGATGGGGAAGTGGCTGCAGTCGAGCCGCCAGATCAGTACCTATCACATTACAGAATCTTCTTTGGAGCTTGTCAAGAACACTGAGGAGAACGGCAGGGGCACCGGACCATAAATGGCAGCAGTACTCCATGCACGGACGGATGGTCGACTTGTATATATGCAGGATGGATTCAGGTGGAAAAAACATCCTGGATCGACATAGTGACCCAATCTTCTTAGCAGTAGATTTTGCTATGGATTCAAGATAGTGGTTCCATTTGAGGTCTGAGGACAGGGTAATGCAGTTGTATTGAACTCACAATTCTAAGAGTCCAAAGTACTAACCAAAAATCTATATCAATTGAGCTATGTGTCCTTGAGGACAAGAATAACTGAATTTTTGGGACTTATAAACATAAATATCCAGTAACCCTAACTTATTTTTTTTACCAGAGTCCATATTGCAATTTTTTGAATTTCATGGTTTTCTCTAGTATATTTGATGTTAATGTATTTTTTACCAAAGCTCATATTGGGATTTTTGACGCTAATGATTTTTTCTGGCACTCCGTATACTGGTTCCCATATTTTGCTCATCTCTATGATTAGTCGGCTTAGGAGATTTTTGAAGCCTAGCATATCAGCTGATTCCTTAAGTTTGCGTAGTTTCCAGTGGCGTTGTCTATTTATTATTTTAACTTCCCGCAAGGAATGGAGTTCATATACCCCAGTGATCGTAATAAAGGGTTCGGTTCGAAATTCCAAGAAAGTCTGGAGTGTACAACGGCCAAAACGTCGTACAAATGCTACAAAGATGAGGACAATTGTCCGAATAATGTAAATACTGTGATTAAACCTGTTTTGTACTCAACCTTTTGTCACACTGTTTCCTTACAGTATTGTTAACTGGAACCAAGAGCTTTATACGAACTGTATATACCACGACCAGAGAAGTAATACCTACAAAAAAGAGGACAGATGTTTTGCCGAACAGATGTTAATCATTTTGCTGACAAAGTAAAATTGGATGCTGTTCTTGAAAATGTCCAATCTATGGTGGACTGCGATAGGTAATGTCTATTCTGTAACTATCATAGAGAAATTTTTCTACCTGTCATAACAATGGATGATGTTAGTCTCTTAGAAAGCAACAGAATGCGCCTCCTTGGCCTCACACTCTCAACCGACCTCAAATGGAACGACTACATTAAATCTATAGCTGCATCTATTGTTAGAAAGGTTGGGTCAATGTGTGTACCCAGTAAACTTTTCTCGTCAGAATCCATAATGCACATTTACAAATCTAAATTTCGTCCATGCATCGAATACTAATGGCATATATGTTCGGTTTCTCCTGCTGTTTACCTCAAGATTCTCGACAAAATCCAGAAGACAATCTGGATTGACATGCAAATTTCAGTAATTTTTTACCAACGTGATGTGGCTTCTCTCTATCTTTTAACAAATATTTTCATGCTCAAACGATCTCTCCCTGGCGGTCCGACCGCATGAGGTTACCTGTGCTTCTAGATTGGCATAAAGGTCTCGTTCTTTTACACTTGAAATAGTTAAAACGTAACCGTCTCTTCCATATCAGTTTTTTTTCAGCACTTGCCGTTTGTGAAACTCACTTCTGTTTAATTGCAACGTCAATTGCCATCTTCTATCATTAAATCACATCCATCTCTCATCCTCTCTTAGACACCCTTTATACCCAGCTCCTAAGTGCACTAACTGCATTCAACAGCAAGGCCTCTGGTTGGAAGGTTGTGAGGAGCATGGAACCACCTCTTAATTGCTGTTGTTTTCAGGTCCACCTTGACCTTAAATGGTAGCACTTGTTAGGATTTCAGCTTTGGGCAAATATTTTACCTCCACAATATTAAGTATAAATATAAATATTCACAGGAAAACAATTTTTGAATACAAAACTAGAAGACATTTTCAGTTTTCTAAAAAAGAAATCTGACTAAACCTTTTCACTATAACCGAACATTTAAAAAAATACTTTAAAACCCCATCATTTTGACATTGAATAACCCACAGAGGTTGATATGCCGTTAAACAAAACTCAAACCTAAGTGCACTGCCTTGCTTGGAATGAAATGATTAAAAATTAAAATTCATTCACACACCGGACTTGTGCCTACATTTTTGAATTTTGGGAAAACTGGGCCTTTGTTTACTTAGCTGTTGTTTATAAAAAATGACATAATTCACCATTAAATAATCTGGGAAAAGGTCGATATATTGTAAATTCAAGCAAACACCAAATGTAGACATGTGACCATCAGCTGGCTGCACCGTTAATAGAATGCTGATCTCACAGACTATTATTAGTGATTTTAAGCCTCATTAGGTGTCTCATAATTACGTAAAAGTTAGCACTAAAAGTTAGTGATGCTTAGAAAATAATTAAACAAAATTATTATTTGTCGTATAGAATATGACCCTAGCAGACTTGTAAAGTGCCGGATCAGTGATTCCGCTGGATTACTGAAAGTGATGTCATACCACACAAAATCCTGCCTCTGAAGTCTCCTGTCTATCAGTGCATGCTGCTTCATGAAGGTAAAATAAAAACTGAATGGAAATCAGTTATATTATAGACAAAATGTTGTTGTATTAAAGCCTCTCGTCATGTGAACTACTTACAGTATTCATCGGGTTCATGACTAGATCTAAAGGCCAGCAGGTTATAATAAAGATACACAAAAGGCAAGTAGAAATGCTTTGCAAATGATGGAAGAGACTCAAGTACATATGATGTTGTAAGTAGCGCCATCCGACAGTCGTGGTTGGTCCGTGCGCCGACACGTAAAATTAGGTAATTTTCCCACTTGGAAATACGTACCGGATTACTGAATGTACCGGTTGATGGACTGCCGGTTCGATGATGGCTAACTAATAAACACACGGCATAGTCACTATTAGGTGAAATTAATCTTCTACAGAAAAAGTAAGCTATTTTTTCTAGTAAACATTTCATCATGTGGTATTGTTTTATGAGGTACCCTGTAAAAGCAGCCCTGTGAAAAAGCTTACATTTTTTTAAAATATAAATTTCTGCCCTAAGAGGAAATTACCAAAAGTTATCGTAAATTCTTTTGTAATTGCTACGGATGTACCGATTGTTTTTGCTAATAATCCCATCTTCCTTTCCGATTCTTCATCCCATTTAACTTTCGTAGCTTCTCTATTTCTTTGCTTGAAATATCTCACACATATGCCATATCGATATTAATTCTTAAAAAAATTATTTTAAACTTTTATTTTAAGTAACAACTAGTCTCCTGCGTTTGGTAGCATTGTCTTTTTGTGTTGCGTAGTATTTCGAGATTTTAATTTTTTTTCTATTACTAACCGTTCACCGAATACAAGGTCCAAGAGCCATTCACGATAACGATATATATATATATATAGTGCATTGTGGTAGCATATATATTTGACAGTATATGTTTAGAAAACTAGGAGACAATGAATGTCTTTATGTTTAATAATGAGCCGGTCCAAAGATCGTATTTTGGCTTTAATTTCAAGTGAAAATAAAAACAAAAATTCTCCAACATTTAGATATTTTTTATTATACTGGTTCTAACACATTAAATTGCATTTAGACATATGGTTCTGTTAACATTTTGGTTTCTCACGCGGTGTGACGTCATAGAACCGCATTACAAATTTACGAAATTCCTCTGCTATTCAGTGATTGTTATCGTTGCATAACAATGTTTTATGTCAACGCAAGATATAATAATCTTTGATGGTGGATGTCTTTATGTTAACGTCCCTGTAACCTTTCTGAAGATGGCTCACGTGAGCCAAAAGCATAAAATGTTTAGAATATATATATATATATAAACAAAAGTTTGCTGTTTTATAAACCCATTGGTAATATGATATTTCGCGAAATCTAACTTATGTTCTTTATTAAAATACTGTTAAATTTTAAAATGGAGTTCTCTTTGGATTTAATCTCCTGCTGAATTTGTCTTACCAAGTACCAAGTATCCTATATATATATATATATATATAGAGAGAGAGAGATAGACAGACAGATAGATAGACGAATAGACAGACAGATAGACAGAGAGATAGAGAAATAGAGAGACAGACAGAGAGATAGACAGACAGACAGAGAGATAGACAGACAGAGAGACAGACATAGAGATAGACAGACAGAGAGACAGACATAGAGATAGACAGACAGAGAGATAGACAGACATAGAGATAGACAGACATAGAGATAGACAGACAGAGAGATAGACAGACAGAGAGATAGACAGACAGAGAGATAGAGAGATACACAGACAGACAGATAGATAGATATGAACAGACTGGGATAGATAGATACAGATAGAAAGATAGAAAGACAGATAGATACGTAAGAAAACACTCAAATAGATAGACAGATTTGTTTTGTTTTTTTCACAAATTATTACTGGTTGTTTAAATGCCGGAAAGTATTTTTACATTGCAAAAAAGTTTTGAGATATTAATTATTTACTGATACAAATTGTACTATTTAACACATAGATGGAGTAGAAGAGGTGGAATCTTACCATTACCAAGAGAATTTGTAACATGTTATGTTGCCCCAGACAATTTCGTAATAGTACTCATTTTTTTTTTACATAAATTAGGTTTCGAACTTTACATTAGTAAATAGAACTTTACATTAGTAAATAGAAATACAGAACTTCTAAAATAATAAGCATCTATAGTTTTCGATTGTGACCAATGTTCACTATAGAGTGTGGTATTGTGATTTTTTAAGCTTAGATGTGGCACAAGGCAGAAGGTTTTGGTACATACACCCAGTGAGGATCCAAGCTTCCTAATCATCCCATCAATTCACGGGGGGGGGGGTCACCTCAAGGTGATGTGTGGTTAGCAAGCGTGTCTCACTCAGTCAATTACAACTGAATAATGAGTTCAATCCTCACTGGATGCCCCTTGATCTTCTGAGCCTGGTTTAGATGTCACACAAGGCCGAAAGTATCAGGCAGTGATGATCGAATCGGTTAAGAGCCATACGTTATAGAGACTTGGGTGATCATGTCTCGAATAAGACATGACTGACTAGGTAGAAGATTTTCCCGCAGTAGGTTACCATTGCATTCTACGCTAGGCTGGTTGCCAACAAAGGCTTTCAAACCCAATCTTTCTTGCTATTTTAAATCAAAGCTGGAGGGAGAAGAGCATTAATACTTCTCACAAGGGTATTAGTGTGTAAGTGAATGCAACGAATTCAGCTCGAATTCGAACTCCAATACCTTATTCGCCACAACGTACACCGAACTCACTACTCGGCCGTAATCAATGGCGATTGTGAAACTGAAATTGGAGTGGGTACTTAGGGATTGAGTTTTTCTGAGAAGTATCGGGGAGCCGAGTTCGAATTCCTGTCGAACTCCTTGCATTCACTAACGCGCAAATACCCTTGGGAAAGGTATTAATCCGTCTCTTCCCTCCAGTTATGAGTCAAATACTAGGACAGATTGGATTCTATAGCCTTGGTTGGCAACCAGTCTACCGCGGAAAATAATGGTAATCTACTGCGGGATAATCTTCTGGCCAGTCAGTCATGTCTCTTTCGAGACATGATCGCCCAAGCGTGTATCACGTATGGCACTTAACTGACTGAGGGGGACAAACTCAAGCCGCCTATTCATTTTTATACTGCACCATTATCGTATACACAACTTAGGAGTTTGAGTATAAGTATATTACTTGACTCAATTAAGTGATATTTTTTTCTAATTAAATTCTTCCTTCAGATATAAAAATATAACTTAAATGTCTTTCCATCCACAACAACATATCTGCTTATATCTATCTGGTTGATTTATTTTATTTTCAGACTGGTCTCTGCATGTGTCCTTAAAAAGCTAAATGAAAAAAAAATGCAGAGGGAAATTGCTGAAAATCAAATCTTATTAAAATCAGAGACTGATCAGTTTCATAAATTTTTGACGCTTATAAAAGTAGGGAGACCAACCGATGGGGCCTGCCAAAATTCTAGCCCTCTTCTGCAACCCCCAGAATCGCTACTGGCCGTAACTGATCGTTGTACAAGCTCGTTAACCATTAAACCACGTCGAAGGACTCGCAGTAGAGGAAGATATAACGAATGTTGTTCTACAAGCGGAATATTTTATTCAAGAAGTGCTTATATTTCATTCTGTATTCAAGAATTTTAACAATTCTTCTCAATTATTTTAAGCAACCTGAGTATTTGTTATTGCGAAATTAAAATAGTAACATTACAGGTTCAAAACTTACAGTTGCTTATAAAGAAATCACATAAAAATAGAAATTTATTTTTCTGAATTGCATTACGACATTCTAGAAAAGTATTCTTCACCATTAAACAGTTATTCATACAATAAATTATTCACGGTTAGCAAGACAAATTCTTCACCATTAAACAGCAAGACAATGAATTATTCACCATTAAACAGTAAGCAAGACAATGAATTATTCACCATTAAACAGTAAGCAAGACAATAAGTTCTTCACCATTAAACAGTAAGCAAGACAATAAGTTCTTCACCATTAAACAGCAAGACAATAAGTTCTTCACCATTAAACAGTTAGCAAGACAATAAGTCCTTCACCATTAAACAGTTAGCAAGACAATAAGTCCTTCACCATTAAACAGTTAGCAAGACAATAAGTCCTTCACCATTAAACAGTTAGCAAGACAATAAGTCCTTCACCATTAAACAGTTAGCAAGAGAATAAGTTCTTCACCATTAAACAGTTAGCAAGACAATAAGTTCTTCACCATTAAACAGCAAGACAATAAGTTTTTCACCATTAAACAGCAAGACAATAAGGTATTCACCATTAAACACTTAGCAAGGCAATAAGTTCTTCACCATTAAACAGCAAGACAATAAGTTCTTCACCATTAAACACTTAGCAAGACAATAATTTCTTCACCATTAAACAGTTAGCAAGAGAATAATTTCTTCACCATTAAACAGTTAGCAAGGCAATAAGTTCTTCACCATTAAACAGCAAGAAAATAAGTTCTTCACCATTAAACAGTTAGCAAGACAATAATTTCTTCACCATTAAACAGTTAGCAAGGCAATAAGTTCTTCACCATTAAACAGCAAGACAATAATTTCTTCACCATTAAACAGTTAGCAAGACAATAAGTTCTTCACCATTAAGCAGCAAGACAATAAGTTCTTTACCATTAAACAGCAAGACAATAATTTTTTCACCATTAAACAGTTAGCAAGGCAATAAGTTCTTCACCATTAAACAGTTAGCAAGACAATAAGTTCTTCATCATTAAACAGCAAGACAATAAGTTCTTCACCATTAAACAGTTAGCAAGACAACAATTAACAGAAAATAACAACTATTAAATTTTGACGACAATAATTATAAAGAATAACTAGTTTTGAACAATTTTCTGTTTTTTTCTTAACGAAATTGTTGAACATGTTTGCACGAAATGAATTATGTACCCGCCTCTTCTGTCAGAGCCTCGCTTTCATTTTTTCCTCGGCTTTCTTTTATGAAATTACCTGCTTTCCAGCGAGTCTGCTAATTCTCATTCTTCTCTTCTATACAAGTCAGATTTACTAAATGTTGGCGATGCGCGTGTTCATCTCCTTAATGTCATAAGTCACTATATTTAGCTTTGGATATAATATTTTTTTTCTTCAAGGCAAGCATTCGCACACCTTAGACTCAATTTGTTCAGGCAAAATCCAGTTATGCATTTATCACCCTCAGACATTTTGTTTTTACATCAGGGGAATTTAACCTTATTTGCCAAGCGTTGACCTAAAACTATCAAAACAATACTTGCTCTTCCACACATTCATTACAAAGTTCAGCATATTTGCAGACTATTTCTCCAGTTTCTTTCGTTCTTCCTATCCAAATTCCGGTTTGGTCACTGAAATATTGATTTTGGAAAGTGTGTCAGGCCATTGAATTTTCAGTAATCACTCATCTGTCTTGCTTTCTTGTTTAACTTAGAAATATGAAGAAATGTTTCTTTCGAATTTATATTGTTAATTACTGGTCTCCTTTTCCTGGATGACACGCACAATTTTAGACCTTCTATTAGCAAGTAATTTCATTGATGAATGTTGAAATAACAATAATGCTACTTTTCATTTGCACACTTGAAGCAAATCTAACAAGCTCAAAGCTAAAATACGTTAATTAACGTTATCGCTACTTTACAATATATCAAATAATGTAAATTTCTACTGAAAATTCTCGCCTTGACATCATTTTGTCCGCTATGTATTTTTATTACTAATACCGGCTTACCAATCATGCTGCCATCTTCTTTGCAGCCACCGGTTAGCGTAATAATATTCTGGCGCTGAATTTGTTTTTCTTTTCGTTCACCCCCACAAACGAGGAGGTTACTGGTAAAAATTAGAAACGCAAACATTACTAAGGAGCGAAAACAAAAGACGAGTAATCAAGAGGACAGTAGATAGCGATTCACATTGAATTTAGATTTTTGAAGATTAAAGTTAGATGGATATTATGGAGTCAGAAGGGAGTTTCACAAGCGAGAAGTGCGGGAAAAGAAACTTAGCATAGAATTAGCAATTACATGTAGCCTACTCATTTATAAATTGATGAGATCTCAACGCCCGTCACGTAATCCGCTTAAATTTAAAAAAAAGCTTATCACAGTGAACACTCCACCCAGACAACTTTAAAAAATATAGAAAATGCTAAAATTAGACAACCTTATAGCCGTAGGAAATTGACTTAAATCGAATATTCTTGTCATAATATATTATTATGCATTGCTTTTAGCCATTTTATTTTTACTTTCTGGGGTCAAAACGAGGTGTTATTTCATGTAACAGCATTTATAGAGGTGAGGATCAGACTGGTTATGTAGATATATTTCATACTAAATGAGTTTTAAGTACGGTAAAAAGAGCGTACTAGTTTCATTTTCAAGACTAAAAATATATTTCCCAAACTAAGGGCAACTTATATGGCGAGTATAAAATGCAACCTTTTACGACAAACAAGTGAAACAAAAATCTTTAAAAATTATGAACACTACTTACCGTAACTCCTGTAGGCTGCTACAAAAATAAATATATTTCCAAAACTAAGGGTCGACTTATATGGTGACTATTAAATGCAGCCTTTTACTACAGTGTGGTAAGCAAGTGAAACAAAAATCTTAACAGTTATGACCACCACTGACTGTAACTTCTGTAGGCTGCTACAAAAAGATCTCACTTGTGTTTGGCGAACATATTTCGCACATAAACACAGAAATTAATATAATGTAATAAAATAGTGAGACAAATTCAGTATTATATTAACGCTACAGAACAAATCGAGGTCAACAGCAGACACACTATCTGCCAACTGTGATATTATGGTTACTGTCTCAATATACATGTAAAGGTGTGAACTGACGTAGTGTTGGCATAGGTTATCGTATACTATAGCCTAATATACCGGTACGCATAGATTTGGGGTCACTATTAGCCTATGATATGTTTGGTGGTCGACCTATAGTGTAGGCATAGCTGTAGCTATAAATCTTGAGGTCAATTTATAGGTATGGTCGACTTGTACACCAGGTCGACTTGTACACGGTGATTAAAAAATGTTTAATTTAGTAGATTTTTTATGCTAGTTTCTTAGATACTCTATTCTCTTCTTTCTTATAATCAAGACCGTTCGTCTAAAACATACGATATTTGTAAGAAAAAAAATTTTTTTAGAAAACTAATGAAGGCGGGAAAATATGGTCTTCTTTTTCGCCGAGATACGTGTGTAGCGAAGAATCAGTTTAGTCACGTTCTCCAAAGCAACACACTGAAAAGCCGACCATTCGCAATGAAGATGTAAAAAACGCAGAAGGCACCTCTTGCTGATTTTCTCTGATGTATCTACTCCAGTGGTTTTTATCAATCCACATTTTAATACAACGTTAGAAATCAATATTTGTATCACACGCACGAATAATTCCAAATCCCTCCCAAATGTCTAAATGGGTATTTAACAACAATTCATAAATTCATTCTTGATTTAGTATCTAATAGCAATACCGCTTCTTTATAAAGAAATATTCGTTATTTTTTTTTACCAAGCAGCCTTAATAAATCCCGAGCCTAACTAATAAAACAACAACTTGTAGGCAAAATCCGACTTTATTCATCAACATAGTCTCCTTCTAGGGTGATACACTGATTCCTAAGCTTCTCTAATAATTCTTTGCCTTTTTTGTAGAACGATTTGTCTTTGGCCTCAAAATACGCCCCAGTTTTCGATATCACTTCTTCAATGGTGCCAAATCTCTTTCCTTTCAGAGTTCTTTTGAGGTCTGCAAACAGCCAGTAGTCGCTGGGGGTAAATCTAGAGAATAGGGTGGATGCGGATGCAATTCCAAGTGCCATTCATGTAGTTTTGTCATCGATGCGTTCGACTTATGACACAGTGTATTGTCTTGGTGAAAGATCGCTTTTTCTTCTTCATTTGTGGCTGTTTTTGGCCATTTCTTCCCTCAAACGCACCATTAATGCAATATAATATTCGTTATTTACGCTTCTTCCTTTCTCATTGTCGTAGATAAACAAAATAACTTACGCATCCCAAAATACAAAGGGCAAACCTTGCGAGGTTTTTGAAATTTGTTTTGGCATTTTCTGGGTCATCTGCTGTTTTGTACGACCTGATCGTTCAGCAAAATTTGTGTCTGTACGACCGCGTGCAAAGTCAGCATACCACCTCTTTTGTTTCCGACGGAGCAGAATCTGAATAACATTTATCAAGCCATTGTTTTGCTTGAACAGTATTTTTTCTCATCAGTAAGCAATGTTTTATCGGCAGACGAAATTAATATTTTTGTATTGTTTTATAAATTTGCAACAGTAGCTTCACTTAAATAACTGTAATTTGTAAATTAATAATCCGATTGTGTCCAAATTTTGTCACGTGCCATTTGAAGGTTAGTGCTTTATAAAAATCATATAGATTGTTTATTAGTGGCACTATCTACCTGTCAGGCCTGGGACTTATTGAGTGATGTATTACTACTGTTGAAATTTATGAAATCGCTGTCTTGGAGCTATTTTTCATGTAAATACATTTCTCAAGTTCAGTAGCTGGTATAGTATTGATGTTGGGTTTCTTTCTAACATTTTTCTTCGAAGTATTATCGAATATCAGTATTTTTATTATGCCATTATTTTCTCTTCATTTACGTGTGATATCCATTAATGTATTTAGCTTATCTAAACTACTGATGAAAATCTACTTAGTGCACTATTTGGGAACGTTGGTTCTCTGTTGCGAACTTTTATAAACCTAATAAATGCACTATAAGAACGATTGGTTCAGAAAGAAGACATTATGTACGAGAAATATTAATAAGAAAGAACACTGGGGCGTGGTAAAAGTAAGATGATATAAAAGAAAGAATTGGAAGCTGATGGAAACAGGCTCGTAGAGAAAAAACCTTAGGCTTAATTTTTTTGTCTACGGAGGAATGGTAAGTAATATTATCCGCTTCTTTATATGGAAGTATTCAAATTTCAGTGATCGAGAAACTACAGCTACAGTTAGTTGAAATTTATAAAATCTTCCTGTTGATAAAATTTTCTAGGAAAATAGCTTTCTCAAGTCGATGAAGTCTGATCACTTTTTTCATTATTGATGGGAGTTTCCGTTCTAAACTTTATTTCACTTCCTGACCAGGACATCACTCAGCAAGGCCTTTGATTGCGAGGTTTTGGGGAGCGTGGAACAACTTCTCAGTTGCTGTTTTTCTCAACTCTACTGATCCAGGGTTCGAGCTCCTGTTTGGGGCTTCATAACTATGATAAATAGCTAACCCATCTTCCAAACTGGGGTCAATATAGTAAAAATATCAGCAATACATTTTCATAGTAAAAATATTACCAGCAACACATTTTCGTAAAAGAAAAATATATTTGTCTATATTTCTGAGATGAGGTGGTATTTACAGTATTTACATTATTCGAACTATTGTTCGAATCTTTGTTCCCATTAGTACGATGTTTCCACCGTTGTACGCTACGGCCTTCTTCAGGTGCTAGGCATTTCGAAACGAACACTTTATTACAATCACTGGGGTATATGATCTTCATTCCTTGCGTAGTAGTGACTCTTTTAGTAGACATGAGTTATCGCCCTCTAACACTGTAAGTTACTTGTTCACCACTGTTGTAGACTGGTACTGGACTTACAAAAGGAATTAACCAACGTCGTAATCCACTGGGCCATGTCTCCTTATAATCAGCTGAATTTTGGGGACTTATAAACCTAATGTTCAGTAACCCTTTTTTACCAGAGTTCGTATTGCAATTTGTTGATGTTAAAATCATTAGTGTCAAATTGCAATATGAACTCTGGTAAAAATACTAGGGAAAGCCATTAACATAACAAAAATTTCAATATGAACTTTGGTTAAAAAGGATTACTGAACATTAGGTTTATAAGTTCCTGTGACTTGACCCAAAGAATTGTGAGTTCAATACCAGGCTACAGCAGTGGTTAACAAGTAACTTACAGGGTTGGAGGGAGATAACTCATGATTACCAAAATAGGTACTACTACGCAGGGAATGCAAATCATATACCCTAGTCATTGTAATAAAGGGTTCGCTCCCACATTGCTACCACCTGAAGAAGGCCGGAAGGTACAACGGCCGAAACGTCGTACAAATGTCAACAAAAATGAAGACAATAGTCCGAATAACATAAATACTGTAAGAAAAACACATTTTAATATTAAATGATCCATAGGATGTTGACATTTCGCTAAAAAAACAAAAAGCAAAACAAAACAAAAAACAACATCCTTTGCTTTTTCTTTTTGCCGTTACTCATACGCTCAAAGCATGATTTCAGTCTCTTTACCTGTAAAGAGATTGCTCAAATTTCTCCATGATTATTTTTCATCAAATCCGAAACACCGACACTACAAATCACATAGAAAGAACTTTACCAAATAACAAAACCACATCAACTGAAAACATTCAACAGTAGCAACAAGAAAAGCGAAACGCACATGTAATTTGAACAGAGGATAATGATGGACTCAAATTGTTACTTTTTAATACTGTAAAATAGAAAGAATTTGGCAGGAATATCTAGACAATATTAGAAAGAGCTATATCCAGAATAAATCATTTAATAAAATAAAATTCTACAAATATCAACCGACATTACCATTCAATGGTCATTGACTGATTATTTTTACTGTTTATCAACATTTCGCGGGTTATTAAAGCGGGAAAATGTTTTTAGATTGCATAACTCTTTTTAGAGATAATAACAATTTAGTGATAGTAGACTTACTAATTACTTCAGAACTGGCTGAGAATAGAGGAATTCATATCTTTCCGAAGGGCAACTGTATGTCAGTTTCCATTAAACCACCCGCATACCCAATCTTAAAAATGTTTGATATTGTCATGCTGTCAACCATCTAGTTACTGACCAGACTAAACGTTACTTAACTTTAGCAATAGAACGAGTACGTGTTTAAATGTTACATGATCTGTTGTGATTGAGTGTCTAATTTTTTTTTATAAGTGTTTCACCTCGAGCAAGGCATGTCACTGCTACTACTGCGCAGGGGGCTACATAGAGTGGAGAAAGGATGATTAAATATAGGAAATGTCAGAGGGTGGGTGATAGGCGGGTGGGGATACCGAGAATGGTTAAATATAGGAAATGTCAGAGGGTGGGTGATAGGCGGGTAAGGATACCGAGAATGAGGGTTGGGTAGATGAGAGTGTTCTGAGAATAATTGGGAGTTAGAGTGATAGGAGGTGTCTATTGACCCTACATTTAAACACCTGGAGATTGTAGCTGTCGAGAAAGCAGACTTGTGGAAGGGAGTTCCACAGGCGGGAAGTGCGAGAAAAGAAGCTGTTGGAGTAGAATTTATGGTTACATCTTATCTGTTAACTGTAAAAGAGTGGGACCTAGTTGCTAATCTAGTATCTCGTGTAAATTCCTGCTGAGGCGGCACCAGTGCTCTAAGTTCATCGGAGCAGAAGCCATGAAAATACTTGTAGAAGAGGCACAGGGAAGCCACATCACGCCGGTGAGAGAATGGTTGCAGCCGGTCTGCCAAGTCAGTATCAACCACGTTACAGATCCTCCTTTGTATTTTGTCAAGAAGCCCAGGAGAGCAGCAGGGGCACCCGACCAGATATGGCAGCATTATTCAATACACGGGCGGATGGTAGATTTGTATATGTGCAGAATGTTTCTTAAACATAGAAACGACTGATTTTATCATTATGATATACGTCTCCTCATAATGCCTACTCTAAAAAGTTCAAACCTGGCGCCAATAATTGATTTCGAAACTAGAGGAGTGTTGTCACATGAGGTTTCTAAGTAATAATCATATCTTCCGAAACATTTCATTTCCACTTTTATTCTATTATGGAGAATAATGCAAATAGCTGATTGACATGGTGGCATCACCCATTACAACGGATTGAACTCTTCCGACAACTACATATATTTCCCCTCACAAAAGGTGGCACAGAGAGAGATCCGAGTGAGAGATACGCAGCAGATCAGCAGAGAGAGAGAGAGAGAGAGAGAGAGAGAGAGAGAGTGAGAGAGAGAGAGCGATAAGCAGAGATTGCCAAGGCTGCTACCGTACGACCATTGCGAGTTCCATTTCTAGTATTACTTCCTAAGCCATATTCATCGTTCTCCTAACAGAGTTCCAATTATTTGTATTTTGCTGTGTTAAATATATATATATATATATATCATTATTTCCTATGTTGGTTGTTGTTGTATTATTTCTTGCTGGATTTCTTAACCGGGTCCACGGCACTTAATTTACTCATTAAGTGTAACGAAGGAATAATCAGAGACACGAATTTAGGAAGTGTCACTAAGCGTCAGTAATATGCACATCAGTATATTACATTAGAATTGAATGAGAATTAAACTGCTTGGTAAAGCTTTTGAACATTAGTTTTTTTAAAAATTTCATCTGCAGTTTGAATATCAATAACGACATCATATAGTTATATACGTACATGTTAATTCTGACTCATTTAAGCGGAGATGAAAATACCGGTAGAGCACTAAATTAAAATCAAACTCACGAGAAAGATCTGATAGAATAATCTACTCAGAGGCAAGCGCCCTTCTAGCCTAGTATACTGCTTCTAGCCATAGGCCTGCTTATATAGAAACGTTTGTGTTTTTATGTACCTGATATCTGTTTGACTGATTAGACATGTGCATTTTCCATTGCGTCCACGTTCTCCTGCACATATTCCCGAATTCCGATATATCTGGATAACGAATTCCAATAAATTCTTCATTTCACATTTATTGCATTTTTTTTTTCTGTTATTTTTTCTCTTATTACTGTATCGGCTTTTAGTTGTCCTCTTATTGGTTTTACTTGAAATATTCCATTAATCTCACTGAAGATATGTAGCACTTTGAATGGATTTGATTAAAGATATTTCGAAAGAGATTGATTCGCTGGCTTCCGTAGACTTCATCATTGGAAAAAAATTGCATAAGTATTTCCAAAGAGGGCGAATTCTAGTTTTTCAAATATTATCTTGGATTAGTAATAAACAATAAAAGCAAAAAAGAAATCAATACGAATACAACAAAGTAAATACTAATAAAAACAGTGAAACAATAATTTTATGGAAAAAATGTTTTTAAGTAGCCAAGAGAGTTAATAAATGTAATGTCATATCTTCAACTAGAAATATTTTCTCTTAAGATATAGTTATGAAAGAGAAAGCAGGAAACAAAAAATATTTCGTAGTTAGAAAGAATTACAAATATTGCCAATAGAATAAAATCATGACAAGGAAAGAATTGAAGACAAAAATTATGTCTGACTAATGTCAGTCAGTTAAGTGCCATACGTGATAGACGCTTGGGTGATCATGTCTCGAAAGAGACATGACTGACTGGGAAGGAGATTTTCCCGCAGTTAGTTGGCTATTACTTTCTCACAATGTAAGTTTTTCTTGAACATTGACATAGGTGTCCAACATTCAGCAGCATTATACAAATAATAACTTCTTTCCTAAAGTTATATTTAAATAATCTAATTACAGAATAAAACAAAATGCAGAAAAGGGTATATAATGTTGTTGTGGATTCCGGGTGAAAAACCACACAAAATAATAAATAACAAAAACAGATATGGAGATAGAAAATGTAAGATATATTGAACAAGATATACAAACTAGAACACGGGTTAGTCAATTCAGGAACACTATTAGTAGAAATAATTTTATACAGTCTTGAAGTGAAATAATAGGTCCAGGTAATGAGTCTATATACAACAAGTCCAACTAATTCTGCACCAACTTACTGACCAACTAAGCAACTGCATTACCCCTCTACAACGGTATTTACCAACCTTCCCACGCAAGGCTAGATGTGACACAGGTCTATATATTGTGGGTTTTCCCGGCCATATAGCCAGGCCAAAAATTATCTATTTTTCCCCCAGTCGTGATTCTACCCTTCGGCGGAACCACGACTGGGTTAGTGCTCTCTGCTCGGAAGCAGAGAGCGCCCTCTACCCGAAGACAGAGAGTGGACAGTGTCATAGTAGTAGAGGTAAATTGAGACTTACAATTCTACAACTATATTTAGTTGTTCCTCCCACTAAGGGCAACATGTGACACATGGTCAGTTATGACTGGGATTTCCGGTCTATATGTCCCGGCCAAAAAATGTTTGTCTATTTTTGCCCAGTCGTGCTTCTACCCTTCGGTGGAACCACGACTAGGTTATTACTCTCTGCTCGGAAGCAGAGAGCGCCCTCTACCCGAAGGCAGAGAGCTGACAGTGTCATAGTAGTAGAGGTAAATCTGAGACTTACAATTCTACAACTGCCGTTCTCTGTATAGGCAGGATAATATGTATACATCAGGCGAGTCCATTCTTGTATACAAAAAGGGGCGCTCCCACAACAAATGTAATCATTCTTGAACTGGCACTAGAATAAAAATAAGGAATAAAAAGTGTCATCATCGTGGCTTTAGTTGGTTAAGTTATATATTTAGATTCATGTCTCTTTACAAAAACAAACTCGGTAAGAAAACACATCACAGTCGCAGTCTTTCTCTGTTGAGGAGTATAAGTCGTCATTTAGTTGCCTCAGTTCTACTGTAGTAAGTAAAAAATAAAAATAACTTCTTTTTCTTCACTGTTTGCAAATTCGTGAGCCAGTGGGAAAATATGAATTAACCAATGAAAAGAGAGATTCACAGACAACAATAAATTAAACATTTAATAACCCGTGTCATGTTTATTCCTATCCAAAAACGAGTTTGTATTGGGAAACGACCACATAATCGACTTTACATATTTCACGTTTTCGGTCGGTCAGAACAGAGGAAAAAAAAGTGCAGAGAGTGCTTAACCTAGCAAAATGTAACAGAAACTGACGATCGACGACGTTTATCCCTGTGATCAATATTCGCACACTCTTACCTTCTCTCTCGTGTTGACATCACATAGCAATCTTTTTTGTTTCTAGTAAAATTTTCCTGTCTTTTAATACTCTACTCAGCTTTTAGAATGCTTCCTTCGCCATGCCAATTCGCCTTCGGATCTCTGTGTCGCACTTTCCGTCTTCTGTTAGAACGCTTCCCATATATTTAAATTTGTGTACCTGCTTGATTTTAGTATCCATCACCTGTATTTGGCATTTTGGGCTGCCCTTTTTGCTGATGACCATGCATTCGGTTTTCTTGCAGTTTATTTGTAGTCTTTTCTTGTCACTCTTTTCAGCTACCTTCTGTAGAAGGTCTTGTAGTCGGAATTAGAACTAGCCTCACCGATTCCGTTTAGCAAGTGAATAACCATTACAAAATAGTACATGTGTGAGATTAGTTAAAACAAATAGTAAATCAAATAAGATTGATTCTTACATTTAGAATCTATGCAGAGTGTTCGGAAATGGGCAATAAAAATTGTACTTGTAGATTTTGATAAAATATTTTTTTTAATTGTTTTTGTTTTCCCTTTCTATCGACAGTTGGTTGATTTTGTTTAGCGTCATATCAATGTCTATGGATATATTTATGCTGAACGATAAATATTTTGAACACAATTTCATTGTTTCAACTAAATATATTTTTAACGCAATTCTATTCCTTCGACTTCATATAAAATGTATTACTCGTAATGTCCCTATAGATAGTTATTGCTGGTATATAAAAATATGTTTGTAATAAGGATACTTTTTTTTATAAGTAACAACAAATGTGATTCTACGCCCCACCAAACCTGCTATCTCCCGATCAGAGGCCTTGCTACCCGATGCAGTCTATTGTCATACCCAGGAGTATTAAGCGACGAAATTGGATATGACACGACACACAAGGCCATACTAATATATGTATTGCCTTTAATCACAAAATTTACTTTGCGCACATTTTTACCCATTTCAAAAAGTGTGCTCAAACCAATTAACAAAAGATATTACTCATACACGGTAGGAGTTAACATTTGTACTACGTTACGTTCACCTGTGATATTTTATTTTCTGAACATTTTGACAACTCACTGCATAAATTAATATTATGATGCATTTTTTTAAAGATTTATTTTATTATCATTTCACCTCAAGCAAGGCGGGGACGCCAGTAGTGTGTAAAGGGTTAGAGTGAGAGGAAAAACAGGGGACAAGGGTGTCGACGAAAGGATTAAATATCGGTGGAATTCAAGAAGATAGAAGATGGCAATTGATGTTGCATTTAAACTTTTGGAGATTGTAGTTATCAGAGAAAGAAGTAAATGGAACAGAGTTCCACAGGCAAGAATTGCAAGGAAATAAACTATTAGAATATAAGAAGCGGTTATATTTAACTATTTTGACGGTAAAAAGGTGGGACCTAAATGCTTATTTAGTAGGACGCGTAAATTCATGTGATGTGGTTACCAGGGAAAAACGCTCTTTAGAACAGTTTCCATGAAAATATTTGTAGAAAAGACAGAGAGAAGCCACATTACATCGGTGAGAAAGTGACTAAAGCCGAGAAACAACTGCATTGTAGTTCCTTATTTGAATTTTGCCAAAAACCTCGTGGTGAATAGCAGGAGTACCCGACCTGATATCACAACAAAATTCAATGCACAGGCGAATGGTAGATTTATAAGTGTTAAAAATGAGCTCTCACGAGAAAACCTTTTCGTTCCACGCAGTTTCTCAAACTTCCTCGCAGTAGATGCAGCTATAAATTCGGTGTAGTCGTTCCACTTCAGGTCGGTTTAGAGAGTGAGACCAAAGTGGCGCACTTTATTGCTCTATACGAGATTAGCGTCATATATTCTGAGAGCAATTAGGAAAGTTTCTTTATCGTGGTTAAATGAAAGCAGTTTCTCTTTGGAGGCATTAACATTTACGAGCTACTTCCTACCCCAGTCCCTCATAGACTGGAGGTCTATTTGAAGAGCAACAGCCAGGTTTAATTTGTCAGCCTTGGCAGATCTTCTATTGAGACGAAAGTAAAAGGTGGTGTCATCTGTATGACATAAATAAACAACTAGCCTTATATTGTGGGATCTCCCATTTTCTATGATAATGGACTCGACTTGAGTATACATATATTTATGCCATAGTGAGATACGTCAGAGAACAGTGAGTGAACAGTACGAGTACCGTAAGATGTCCATAAGTTACCGAGAGATACCGAAGTTTCACAGAGAATACAGTAGTCATAGTAGCTCTGAGCTCCAGTCAGCCAGAACAGTATTACACGGAACATAGTAATTCCAGCACGACTTCATTTCAAAGACTTGTTTATATATATATATATATATATATATATATATATATTCCTTACTAATCGTATTCGTGGATTACTAACCTGCGTTAGAGTTTGTAACTTTACGTTTAATATAACCTATTTTTCTATCTCAAATATCTGTTTTGTTTTTCATTATTTTTGTGTGGTTCCTCACCCGGAATCCACAACATCTTATGAAAGTCATTAGCTGCCAGAAAATTTCCAAATTTAAATTTCAAGCTATATTGATGAAGCGCTTTATCCAGAGAACTGAATTTATCTATCGTACTGCCCAAATGTCAAAGGAGAAAGGAAGCCAACGAACGACTGCCAGAATTATAAGGGAAGAAATGATAGTGAAGTGTGTTATTAGCCAATTAGTTGAGTAGAAGAGAAAGTAAAGGACACGGCAAGAAAACAACAATTATGAAGACAATTTTTCTAGTTCACTTTGTGAGAATTCTCAATTGTTTCAATCTATAATACACGCCCATGCCTTAGAAATGGCGACAAAATATTTATATCGATATGTCACCTAAAATGATGGCAACATGCACTCCTGATCAAAAATTTAAGACCACTTAAAAATCTTTAAAAAGAATTTTTTTTTTTACAGATAGATTTTAAACTTCTCCCACTTAATGTTACCAATACTACAATCTAAAAGATTATGGAAACAAAAAGCTACATTCCAAACATTTTATTTAGAAATCTACATTTTTATAAAATGAGGCGATTTACACATGATCAAAATTATAAGACCAGGGGTATAAATTGTTAGATCTATGGTAATTCCAATGTTTTTAGTTCAGTTAGAGATTAGCAATCACTGCGTAAAGGTGTTACCATGCCTAAAACAAGCAAACTTACCAAAGTTGAGCGTTCTCGAATTCTAGAATTCCATAAGCAAGGTTTGTCATAGCGGGCGATCGCAGCTAAGGTAAATCGCAGTAAAAATGTGATTTGCAACTTTCTAAAGAACTGAGAATTATGGAAATGCAAAATCCTCTGGTAGGGCTCAAAAAATTTCTCCTGCATTGAGTAAGAGAATAAGACGGGTTGTTATGAAAGACGAGGGACTTTCTTCTAGTCAAATTAAGGCAGTCACAGATGCTGATTGCAGTCTCGTAACCATCAGATGACACTTACGACAAAAATACATGGTAAATAAAAAGCGTAAACAAATTCCTCGGCTGCTTCCACGTCACAAGGTGGACCGCTTAAAGTTTGGTCGTGAATACCAAACATGGGACGTTGGGAAGTGGTAGAAAGTCCTGTTTTCTGATGAGAAAAAATTCAATCTAAATGGTCTTGATGGCTTCCAACGATATTGGCATAACAAAAACATGCCTCCTGAAATTTTCTCTACACGTCATAGTGGTGGAGGGTCCCTAATGGTATGGGGTGCCTTTTCTTACAGAGGGACGATGGAGCTCCAGGTGGTGCAGGGTTGTTAAACAGTGGCTGGTTATGTTAGCATGCTACAAAAAGCATCATTGATGATGGAGGGCCATCGTTTGTGTGTGGATGGATGGTTATTCCAACAGAATAATGCTGCAATCAACGCTGCAAGACGGACCTTGACCTTTCTACAAGAAAATGGGATCCATCTCTTGGGACATCCTGCATGCTCACCAGACTTGAACCCAATTGAAAATGTTTGGGGATGGATGACAAGAGATGTTTATCGAAATGGCAAACAATATTCAACAAAAAAAAAATGAACTTCGTGAAGCCATCTTCAGAAGCTGGAGCAACATCCCCCGCACCTTAATGGAAACGCTTATTTCTAGCATGCCCGATGAATTTTTGTAGTCATCAAAAGCAGTGGAGGTAGAACTCATTATTAAATTTGGTTGTTGAATGTTTTCAGACACTTTTTGTACAATTTCGTAGAAGTTTTGTCTCTGGTCTTATAATTTTGATCATGTGTAAATCGACTCATTTTGTAAAAATGTAAATTTCTAAATAAAATGTTTGGAATATAGCTTTTTGTTTCCATAACCTTTTAGATTGTAGTATTGGTGACCTTAAGGGGGAGGAGTTTAAAATCTATCCGTAAAAAAAATATTTCTTTTTAAAGATTTTTAAGTGGTCTAAAACTTTTGATCAGGAGAATATATATCCATATAGCTACTATTGAGCATCTTACATTAACACACACACACATCTTATCACGGTCAGAGGCCTTGATTATTTTTTTTATATTTTATATATCTTAGATGTTAGAAGTTAACTGTCTGCTGTTTGTAGCAATTTATATTTTGAAGAGTTCTCCATACTTAGAGCATTATATATATATATATATATATATATATATATATATATAATATTTTGTAAGTGTTTATAACAAAAACAGTTTACTGCAACACAAGACCTGTTGTGTTTCGGTGCCGTCTTATTACCACCTCATCAGGCGGTGAAATACTTTTTTTTCTGTTAGGAATCATTTTTATAAAGAAATTAAAAAAAACAACACAATTGTTAACATATCCAGTCAATTCTCGGAGTGGGTGAAATTCAAAGATTTGTATTAACCAGTAAAAAGCAAGGTCGTAATGGTTAGAAGGAATGAGATTATTAGAATAGAGGCTAGAGATCAAGAATGTCAAGGAAACCCAGACACTTTAATGTAAGTTATAAAACTTTCGGATGTATACACTTGTATCTTAGCATGCATGTCTGCAATAATGTCGCATGTATTCTTAAAACGGTTAAAGGATTTTTTAAAAGCTGCTGTTGCTTAAAGTGATGGAGTAGTTATAAAAACAGGAATGAGTTATGATATAATGTCCGTCAAACATATGTAGTTGACCTAGTGATAAAAAAAATCAAAATATTTTTGTGTAGGAGTAGTTTATAGATTATGAGTTCTAGCTTCATTACTGTAGAAAATAGATTAACTATACTTTAGTGTATATACGAGGCGATGATAGAAGTTCATTCGTTACGTTTGTTTAGCAGGTTTAGTTTCGGGAATACGATAATTTAACTGTTCTTTTCCAAAAGCATTAAAACATGACTCGTGTAAAGATTTACAAGTTCTGATCTTTTTAATACTTACCATTTTACGGTAGGAATTTTGATTTCTCTTAATTGCCAATAGTCTGTGGGAAGTAATAAGCTATTGCGGTACGTCTTATTATTAAAAGATAAGATGTGCTGATAATAGCGGGTTTTAAATGGGTTCTTGGTATAACTGATATAAAAATATATATGTTAGAAATACAGCATACGTAGAATATGGAATCAGACATTTCTTTTGTTATAGACATTCAATCGGTTTTTCACAGTTGTGAGTACTGATATGCATTATATATATATATACACACACACACATATGTATGTGTGTTTATGAGTGCGTGTGTATGGTTAGATAAAAAAGACAAGAGAAAAATTATATTACACTTACTTGTCATATTTATTTAACTATATGTTCCTTAATCTCGGATTATAGCTGAGCATAGTTTTACATACACACACACACACATAATATGGATGTTACCGTCATTCCAACGGGAGAAAAGTGTATATTTTTAATAAAAAGATAAACCGCAAGTCTTCTTTTAGAACATCGTCTTGTTTGTGGGCGGTAGTAGTTCATATCTTATACTCGTGAGGGAATCTCTTTCCGCTTTACAAGGTAATAAAATCATTTGGGATATGTTAAATATCGGACAAAGGTAGTTTTTTATGTCTTTGTTTTTTAATTTATATATTCATAGACAGGCACACATACATACACATACACTTCCTATGTTGTGAAGGGTTTCATGTGTGTCATTGCATTCGTTTTTGCTAATATGTGCATAAATGTGCGTGGAGATTATGATCCATTAAGTGCTGGTTTAAATTTGTTTATGAGAATTTTTCATGTCTTTGTAGGGATAAGTGATTGTCTGTTTGATATAAAGGCATAATTTTAACTTTGTCTTTATTGCAATGGAAGATTTGTGTTTGATACAAAGACTTTTCTGTTGTTTTAAAAATTTGATGTTGCTTCTGTGAAGGGAAACTGTTGATTAGTGCTTGGCTAATACTTATATAAGATGTATTACATTTTGTGCATTTAAGTGCATATAAACCATTTTTGAAGTTGCAGTACAAACTTGTGTTTATTGCGAAAGTCTTTTGAAAGAAACACCTACACTTTTGAAAACCCCACAAAAGACATTCATAATAAACAAAAATTTGAACTGCAACTCCAAAAATGTGGTAAATGCATTTTATTATTAGTACCAGAGATACAACCTCTGAACGGTCATGTAAATTCATAGACGACAGTGATTGTCTGTAGAGGATTTAGTTGTGTGGTTGTCGGGTTATTAGAGACTATGAGGTAAATTGTTTTAAAGTTTTGATAATATATGATGTCCTTAATTTGATTATTCTTATGAATTAGTTTAATATTTCTATCTAACTTGTAATTATTATGAACTTGTTTGCAATAGCATAAGTTAAATAGTGTTATGTTTATTTTGATGTACACTTATTAGTGATACTATCAATATTGTTAGAAGTTTATTGAAGTAAATTTTAATTTGTTGATCAATGATGGAGTTAAGAAAACCATTGTTAACAGGTCTTTGTTTAATGTTGTGTAATTCGTTATAGAATATGGATTTGGAAGAAACTATCATTTGTGTGCGTTGAAACTAACTTATATCGTTGGGAACATTCACTATTGTAATAAAGAATACACGAGTTTATGCTAGTTGGTTTCATATATAAAGAAGTAGTAAATCTACGTGTGCTAGAATCAATAAATACATCAAGGGATGGAATTATTTTATTAATTTTAAGTTCTGATGTAAATTTGAAGAGTGAGTGATTTTCAAGTTTGTTTTTAACTTGTGTAATTTAATAAATATTTTTAGCTAAAATGAAAATGTCATGGATGCATCTTTCATATATAGGAAGTTTATTAGTGTCATTAAGTATTTTATCTAAAGGAGATCCTATCGCAATACCTTTTATTTGAGTATAAATATTACCTAGGGAGTCATAAAAGGGTATTTTAGTGGTGCGTGCTAATAAAAATGTTTTAAAATAGGTTTAATATTGACTGATGGGATAGTAGAATAATTGTATACATCACAGATAATGGCGTCAATCGTTTTATGAACGGGAGCATTAGTGAATAAGTTTTGTACATCCAAAAGATGCGCTTATTTGATTACTAGGTATTGCGGAACTGAGCAGGAACAACAAAGCAGAGATGCATAAAGAGATAAGAGAACTGACAGGACAAAAAACCTGCTCCTCAACAGGGTGCATAAAATCCAAGGAAGGGACAATCATATTAGAGAAAGAGGAAATACTCCAGCGATGGGAAGAATATATAAAGGATCTCTTTTGCGACAAGAGAGAACAACCGAGAATACACAAGGAGATGGATGGACCGGAAATACTAAAATCCGAAGTGGAAGCTGCAATGGCCAAAATGAACAGAAACAAAGCACCTGGCCCAGATGGCATAGTAATAGAGCTGCTGACAGCCTTAGAAGAATATGGCATAGAAAAGATTACCGACATAATAAACGAAACTTATAGCAGCGGAATAATACCAGATGTCCTATGCAAGTCGATATTTATAGCGCTGCCGAAGAAACCAGGTGCAAACGAGTGCGAACTACACAGAACTATCAGCTTAATGAGTCACATTACAAAACTGATTGTCAGAATCCTGATGAATAGAGCGAGAAGCAGAATCAAGCCAGAGATAGGGCAGGAACAGTGCGGGTTCGTCAAGGACACTGGAACAAGGAACGCCATATTCATGATTAGGATGCTCTCTGAAAGGGCATCGCAAATGAAGAAAGACTTGTATCTGTGCTTCATTGATTACGCGAAGGCATTCGACAAAATACGACACAAAGAATTGATGGAGATGCTGGGCAATCTCGACATTTTTGGCAAAGACATAAGAATAATCAAGAATCTCTACTGGCAGCAAACGGCCTGCATACGGACAAGTAACGACCTCAGTAGGTACACAAAGATAGAAAAAGGCGTAAGACAAGGATGTGTCTTTTCACCGGATTTGTTCAACCTATACAGCGAGAATATTTTGAGGACCCTAGGTGACACGCCAGGATTTGTTATTGGAGGCCACAACCTGAACAACATAAGATATGCGGACGATACAGTGCTGATTGCGGACACGGAAAGGAAACTACAAGACCTCATACAAAAAGTAGCAGTGGAGAGTGACAAGAAGGGACTACAAATAAACTTTAAGAAAACTGAGTGCATGGTCATCAGCAAAAGATACAATCCAAAATACCAAATACAGGTGGAGAATAACAGAATCAAACAAGTACAAGAATTAGGAAGTGTTCTAACAGGAGATGGAAAGTGCGACACGGAGATCTGAAGGCGAATTGGCATGGCAAAGGACGCGTTCCAGAAGATGAGCAAAATACTAACACACAGGAAAATCTCAATAGAAACGAAGAAAAGAGTTCTAGACTGCTACGTGATGTCAGTTCTTCAATACGGCTGTGAATGCTGGACAATATCACCGAAAATGAGGACAAAACTGGAAGCGGCCGAAATGTGGTTCTACAGAAGGATGCTACAGATATCGTGGACTGAGCATACAAGCAACGACGTGGTGTTAGAAAGAATGACAACAAAAAGGAAATTGATGCTGAGCATCAGGAAGAGACAACTGAAGTTCCTGAGACATGCAATGAGGAAGGAGAGCCTGGAGAACCTTATACTGACTGGACAGATAGAAGGAAGGAGAGAAAGAGGAAGGCAGCGGATAACATATTTGCAGGGACTGATCAGGTGGATGACGGAACGGGGGTTGCCAGGAGCAACAGGAGCAAACATACTAAGAGCCACAAGGGATAGGGAGACGTGGAGAGCCATGATCGCCTACGTCTTGAAGGGACAGGGCACATAGAAGAAGAAGAAGGTATTGCGGAATGGAGAATTTGTATAAATTCATTCGTGGAGTTAATACCATATTTACTTGGAAGGTAGGAAGTAATTAGTTTGTTAAGTGTTTTGGAAAGGTTAAATATTGGTTGGGTATTTGTGAAATGATAGGTTGGAGTGAGGTGATCTTTTTTATGGATTCTTACATTTGCATAAAAGTAGCCAGGTTGATAGTCAACTTTAATCTTTTTAAGCTTATAAAATCCAGTTTTAGAATTGTTTGCACTAACAAATTTCTTGATATTTTGTTTTAAGTTGGAAGGTGGTATTATTAATTTTTAAATTTATTGTGATCATCTATAATATTGGAGTGATATTCATTTATTGTGATCGTCTGTAATATTGAAGTGATATTCATTTTTGTTTAACATAACAAATGTATTGGTTTTATCGGCACATAGGATAAAAATATTGTTATTTTTTAGATATTTGTCTGCTTTTATTTGAGTTGTGTTGGGAATATCATAAGGATTTTTATGATTACAGTGTCTGATTGATTTAGCTTTGTTAATTATTTTAAGCCTACCTGTGTAGTAATATGGTTGGTTTTTTTTTTCGAGTAGAAATATTTGTTGGTATAAAGCTTCAATTTTCATTTGTCGACACATTGAATTAGGTTTCTCTGCGACATGAAAATTTAGTACGAGATTAAGGAATTCTATTTCATCTGGAGTGAAGTGGTAATCCGATAGGTTAATGAAGTTGTCATTGATGTTTGATAAAAGTATTTTTCCTTTATATAATTTACTTAACTTTATTTGGAAGACTTGTTTATGGGAATCATGTATTGTTGTTTTTGTGTTATATTATATAATAAATCCAATATATCCTTGAATTGTTCAGCTGTGATAGAAGATATTAAGATTTCTTTTAATACGTACAATTTCTATGTTGATTAGTTGTAATTTCTGTTTGGCTGTGTTTGCTTCACGTTTAATGAGGATCCATTGAAATTTCTTAATGTTGGGATCATTTAATGCTGCGGCAACATGTGACTAAAATTTAGTCTTTCGAGGCAGCAGATAATTTTCTAAACATATATTGTTAAATATAACAGACACTGAATCTGTTTAATCATGAGCCGTTCTAAATATCGTATTTTGGCTTTAATTTCAGTTGTAAATAAAGAAAAAAATTGTCCAACATTCGGATATTTTTTAATATGCTGGTTCTAAGCTTTCGGTTCACATGAGCCATCTTCAGAGATGTAACAGGGAGGTTAACATAAGGACACCCACCATCAAAGATGATATTATCTTGTGCTGACATAAAACATTGCTATGCGATGATAAAAGTCAACGAATAGCAGACACAGGTCATAAATTTGTAATGCGGTTCTATGACGTTACACCACGTGAAAGACCAAAAAGTTAACAGAACTGTACGGCTCATGATTAAACATAATAGACATTCATTGTCTGTTGTATTTAACAATATGTTTAGAAAATTCTCTGCTACCTCGATACATTATATATATATTGATTGTTTAATTACTTTTTGGTCATAATAAAATTAGATCAGTGCACATTTGTATTAAAAAGTGTTCAATACAATTATATTGCAGAACCTCTGAATGTTTTTCATTTTAATATATAAGTCTTTATTGTAATGAAGTGGATACTACTAGTTAGTGATTTCCTTTATTCTTGAGCAGCTGTATTAAGCTTTCATCGGTTCTTATGACTAATATCTTACAAATTAGACATAAGTATATTAAATGATTATAAACAGTTTTGGTTCTGTTGTAGGCGATTGCCTATGACATGCAGGTGTTAGCGGTCGAATCCGTGTTAATGTTGTTTTATTGGAATTCTTAATTTCAAATATTTTTTCAGGTGTAAAATGGGCTTAGATTCTAAATTTCAAATTAAGCTAATCATGGAAAAAATTAATCTTCATTAAGAATTAAATTTTGTATTGTGTTTTCGTCTAGAATGGTCGAGATGAGTTTATTGTGCTTTACACACAGTTAAGTCCCAGTTTGTTTACTAAGATGGACAGGTCATCGTTGAACACAGCGTAGCTGGGAGGCTTCATTTAGCTCTGCTATTAACCTACAAATAAAACCTATTTCCCCTCACATGGCTTGGGTCAACATGTTGGATGATCTTTTTTCCCAGTTTTGCAGGTATCCATGATATTATCATCTTTGGCTAATCGGCCATTGCGTGATTCGAACTCGCGTCTCATGTTTGAAAGTTTAATGTTCTATATGTGTTTCAAACACTTCAAAATGATTAAATCAAATCCCAGTTTGTAATAAATTTCTGACATGAAAGAATTAGGTTTTACATTCACATTGTTTTCTTTTTTAATGTCCTGTGGCCTTCAGGACGTACCTGATCATGATTCTAACAATCGTAACCATAAGAAATTTTGGTCTCCTTCTCTATAGTCTGCCATCCATTTATACAAGCTTATTACGTAATTTACTCGCTCTTCACTACTAACCATATTTTCTTCAGTATACTGTGAGTAAATTTCTCCAAGCCCTTTTTCCTCATTCACTCAGACTGGCAACTGTGTCTCACCCATTCACAGTTAGATCAACCAAATACAGACGACAATTCTAGACCTGCAGCTTGTTTTCTCGCATTTCCCGCCTGTGGAACTCGCATCCTTATTCTTGCTTTCCTGACAGCTACAACCCCCAGGAATTTAAATGCAAGGTCAATCCTCATCTCTTAACAACTTGGCCCTAGTTCTTTCCACACCGCCCTGTATATCCTTTTCTTTCTCTCCACCTTTGCAACTGTCATCACATGTCTTCCCATCCTTCTCTTGCTCCTTTCTAACTAGTTCGTCCTTCTCTTCAATCTCCCCTAATCTTTTTCTCTTATGTAGCCCCTGCTCATCAGTGGCGTTACCGCCTTGCTCGGGGTGATATGATTAAAAAATAAAAAAAATAAACTGACTTTTCCTGGAGAAATTGTGTCCCTTCCATTCTCATTTTCTTAAAAAACGTTCTCCTTATTAACATATTATTTCTCGGGTATTCTCAGCATCCATCGGTACAACCAAACATCTGTTTATCTGTGAGAGACTTTTCCTCCATTTATTATCACGAAAGAGAAGCAACCGGCAAATATTTTCTGTTTTATTTTCTTGCAAAAATATTTGTTTTTCTTCAAATTTATTTAGCTTTTAGAAAACATCATTTGTTATTTCGATGCGTCTTGTGTTAAATTTTCCGTCATATGAGTAAGTTAAATTTCTGTATTTAGCCTTTTTATCTTTTACAATAAAAACCGACTTTAATCATCCTATTCTCCTAAATATACATACTATATTCCACAAAGAAATCACTTAAATTTTTTTTGCAGGAAGTTAGCAAGGTATATATCTAACTAGCAGTATAGCCCGTCATTGCTCGGGTGTAATGAAAGCTTTAAAACTAATCCATGGTCCTGGAGCTCAGACTCTTTGGACGTTGGCACGAAAAACTAAAAAGCAATAGTTGTTTCTAGTTAAAGCGAAACCGTAGACTGAAAGAAAAATGAATGGATGTAAGTCAAATTGTGATTTCCTGGTATCGATATCAAATAAGTTTTTTTCGTCGTAAACTGAATTTTGAAGGCTACATATGTCTTCTGAGTAAATGGTATCATGGCTGAGACTAAGAACTACAATTGTACCTACATAGAGCCAAACATGAAGCAAAAACTAAAATAAAAGGACTGAAATAATACAGACATACAGGCAGATAAACAGAGACACACACACACAAACATTTTGCCTTTTATATATATATATATATATATATATATATATATCAATTTTCTGCACTATTGTAAGAACTCCAACCTTGAAACTCCTGAATATCGTTTCTTATGTCTTTGTCTATGAGTGTATCAAATTTGATTAAAATTGGACCACTCCTTCTATAACCTGATTTTTTCGATTATCGATATTTATGGAGAGTACCTCGACACAAAACCTAGCTAAGAACACTCGCAGACGGTTATAGTATAAAATCGGTTCAGCCGTTTCGGAGCCTATAGGTAACGGACACACACAGAGACACATAGATAAAGTTCCATTTATAAATAAGTTTAGATGATTGGTAGGATTCGTGAAATGTCGACATGATTGTGTAAAAACAAATCGTTTTGTAAGCGAAGATAAACTAACTTGTACAGTGTAAAATTATATTAACCCTGTAAAGGGCCCGAGTGTTACTGATTAAAAAGCATAGACTGATGCGAATATGGGTAGAAGTTATTGGTTAGTCCTAGAGTTGAATAGGTTAACAGTGTCGTGATCGGAGAAACATAATCACGCGACGGATCAGGTAAAAAATAGAGTACTGCTTCTATATATGGACAGGAACTTCTCCAAAAGCAGGAGTCCAAAAGTATCTCCATATCCTTGTGAATGATAAATTATTTACTAACTTACAACCCTTTCTTTCACAAACGAGGCCTCGTTATCCTCTGGCTGTTCTATCGTTTGTTTTCATACAAAATGTTCAGACGAATGACATTCCTTAGTTTAACAGTGCTTAGCTTCAAGTGCTAAAACCCGGCATGTCGCGCATAATGGTAGCGAACCACACTCATTGTCTTCGTATTCTTTCCATGAAATGTAAGTTCCACTAGAATAGTTTCTTCTCACGGACCGACGCTTTGAATAACATTTTTCCAAGAGGGTGCTTGCCAATCAATCCAATCTTTACCTGTTTCAGTTTGGGATTAACCATTATCTTCTCCCCCGTATTCCCAGAAACTGTGGTTCTTATTCTGTAGCCATCTACATCAAGTGATACTCGTGTCGTGCACAAGGGGTACGCTTGGGCGGTCATGTCTCGAAAGAGACATGACTGACTGGGCAGAAGATTATCCCGCAGTAGGTTGACATTGCTTTCTGCGGTAGACTGGTTGCCGACCAAGGCTATAGAACCCACTCTGTCCTGCTATTTGACCCATAACTGGAAGGAAGAGACGGATTAATACCTTTCCCAAGGGTATTTGCGCGTAAGTGAATAAAATGGATTCAGCTGGAATTCGAACTCGGCTACCCGATTCCTCGTTCTGAGCCGATACCCACTGTACCACAACGCACATTCGCACAAGGGGTAGATAATTTTAAAAAGAGGAAGAAAAAAAAAAGGAAAGAAAAAGGGTATCGAAAATCCTTGATAATTCAGATGCAAGTTTTACAATAATTGCATCAGAGTCTTGAAGACTTTGATTAGACTATCTGTGTCTTATATTAGAAGAGAAATGAGGAAAAACTTGTGTTACAGAAAGGTGCTGAGGAATCACGGACCGAACATGGGCAACGACGAAGATCTAGTATCAATGTCAACAAAAAAGACTTTCAATCCGTGGCGGACTGGGGTAAGAAATGGTTCGTGAATTTTAATGCTTCCAAAACGAAGCTGCTATCTATTAACCATCACAGACAATCACTCCTACCCCCATTAGCATGGATCAGTATAGTCTCCCTGAAAGCAAAACACTGCGCATCCTTGGGTTAACTCTCACAACAGACCTCAAGTGAAATGACTATATAGAATCCATAGCCAAATCCGCTGTTAAGAAGGTCGGTTCTCTGTGTAGGATCAGGAAGTTTTCCCGACTGAACCAATCCTGCACATATATGAATGAATATGCCATATCTAGTCGGATGCTTCTGATATCCACCCAGGTGTCCTTGACAAAATCCAACGGAGAATCTGTAATGTGATCGATCCCGACTTGGAAGCTCAGATACAGTCACTTTCTCATCGGCTGAATGTGACTTCCCTGTGTCTCTTCTACAAATACTTTCACGGCTTCTGCTCCGATGAACTTAGCTCACTGGTGCCCTATATACGAATTTACTTGAGCCACAAGATTAGCAACTAGGTCCCACCCTTTTAATGTGAAACCAATAAAATGTAAACGCAAAGTCTACTCCACTAGCTTCTTTTTTCGTACTTTCCGCCTGTGGAATTCCCTTCCATTTAATTGCTTAATCGACAGCTACAGTCCCCAAGAATTTAAATGCAAAGTCAATAGTCATCCCCTATCTCACTAACCTGCATCCTCTCTCATGCTCTGTTCTCCGTTCACTCCACTCATCAGTATTCTCATCCTTCTCTTACCCACTTCCTGACACTGCCTTTATTCTGTCACTCCTCCTCATAACTTTCCTCCTATGTAACCCCTTCAAAACAGTGGCAGTAAAATGCAATGCTTGGGGCTATATATATATATATATAACAACTTTTACGTTACACCAGCAAGAGACAACTCAAATTTCTAGGGCACATAATGAAGAAAGTGTCAGAGGAAAGTTTGGTATTTACGTGAGAAATTGAATGCAAGAATGACAGGAAACCAACACACAACTCACCTAGTGAGATTGAATGAAGGTCTGGCGGATGATCAGACAATCAGTAGCGATGAGAAAAAGAAAAAAAAAGTACTATGAAAAACAAAGAACAGAAAATTTTAGAGACCTATAATCGCCAACATGGCGAATGGACATGACACGTCGAAAAAAATAAAGGCGGAAGCAAGGAACTATCAAACTGCTTATGATACAATTCTTAAATCAAATGTAGAAACATGTGGTTAGCCACTGATAAAAAAATCCTCCTTCATAAATAGAGATGTCAACAAGGCAGATATTATAAGGATAGTATTATAAGCAATGACATGGAGTCCTTATTGCGAGTTCCGAATCGTGTTAGGATGACATCTTAGACATACATTGATCAGTCAGTCAGTTAGGTGTCATATGTGATACACGCTTTGGGTGATCATGTCTCGAAAGATACATGACTAACTGGGCAGACGATTATCCCGCAGTAGGTTGGCAATTCTTTCTGCGGTAGGCTGGTTGCCAGACAAGGCTATAGAACCCAATCTGTTCTGTTATTTAACGCATAACTGGAGGGAACAAACAAGGGTATCTGTGCGTAAGTGAATGCAAAGAATTCAATTGTAATTCGAACTCGGCATTCCGATTTTCGTTTCGCGTCGATAGATACACGATTGAAAAAAAAAAAAAGAAGAAGCGAGATGCTTTCGGTAATAAACTTGTTTTTATGCCGACAATGCTTATTGAAATTCGCTGTCGAAAATTAATAACATCTGAATAAAATTAACCTCAAAGACATTTATTTGAAGACCGGCTTGTTTGCTAATTACAAACCTGATTTGTAGCTTGTGGAATATTCTGAAGAACGTTTACATTGACTGATGGCAAATTACCAACAGGGATGTATATAAGTCAATGAAGCTCAGACCGTGGAGCATATTTTTTACATTAGTCTTTTTACTTGTTTACCACAATGATCCTATTTCAATTACTTTTCAAAGTAATTTTGAACTTTATATGAATTATATAATTTTGATATTTAATTCTACCATCATATTTTTTATTTATTTAGATGGGGGCATTTCAGCATCTAGACCAATTCTTTGAAACCTAAAAAAAATCTATTAAGTTCTTTATATCTTCAACACGTACTAAGATTACCATGACGGGTATAATAAACTATATATTATGCAAATATATCTTCCAAATATTGTAAACAGTTCTATGAATCCTGTCATTGATGCTATATTATTTAAACTGGCTGATAACGTGGGATGCATCCTATATAATTAATGTATGCATCTAAACAGCGCTATTCACATAGTAAAAATGACAGTTATTCCAAAGATTTTGTGTTGACAGTGATTTTAAATGTTTCACAAATATTATGGAATACGTGAGAAGCGTTCGACTTCATATAGTTATATATTTGAGAAGTAATCTCTCTTTAATACAGGTTTTGTTTAACAAAACTGGCGAGTTTATAGTTTGCTTTAATTATTACCTATTTTTAGTTATTCTAGGATAGTACTAGACTTAATAGTGATTGAGTGCTATTATAAAAAGGTGTGTTCATTGCAAAAGATGGCTAATATATTGACGGAAAAGACTCAAAATCAAAATAATTTCTCCACTCATTAGATTCTGAAAACTTCGAAAACAAAGAAAATATTTAAAGAAAAATGTCACATATACATAAATACATGCATGCATATATATATATATATATATATATATATATATATATATATATATATAGCCATGTATGTAATATTTAACAGATTTTAGTCAATAGCACAATAAGACACACACGACATACACACAATAAAAAGAACCTTCAGGAATTGGAGGCCATCTACATTAAATCAAAGCAACCCACACTTAATAAAATGACATTTCAATCTAGTTACAGCATTTTACATTGCATTTAGACATGGTCCTGTTGATAACATTTCGGTCTCTCATGAAGTGTGAGGTCATAAAACCGCATTACAAATTTACGACCTGCGTCTGCTATTCGTTGACTGGTATCGTTGTAATGTTTTATGTCAACACACTATCATCTTTGATGGTGGATGTCTTTATGTTAAGGTCCCTGTAACATCTCCGCAGATGACTCATGTGAACCGAATGCTTAGAACCAGCATAATAAAACAATATCCAATGTTAGACAATTTCTTTTCTCTATTTTCATAAAAATTAAAGCCGAAATATGATGTTTAGAACGGCTCATGACTAAAGATAATTGCCTGTTATATTTAACAATATATGTTTAATATATATATATATACGTTTATATATGTTTAATATATATATATATATATATATATATATGTATGTGACGGAAGTACTTAACGTGCGAATGTGAAAAAAATCAAACTCGCACGCATATGAAATTTTTGATCTGCTCACCACTTATCTATATATACACGATATTTTGGCCATAAACAACTACCATTATGGACACTTTATATATCATACAAAAAGTAAATAATAAATATAATAATAGCAAGAATAAATCTACACTTTAAACAAAACGTTCACGGCTTCTCACACTTTTTCTTTATATATATATATATATATATATATATATATGCTTGAAAAACCCGTTCAGTTGTTACTTGGATAGTTCACGTAATATACAGAACCAACAGTATAACATGAAAAACTTTGGTCCGACCAAGAAGATATTTAAAAAATAGTATTTAGCACTTGGATAAGATTAAAATACTCTCAGTAAACCTAACGTTTATAAAATGTTCACGGCGGACGAAATACGTGTCTTTGAAGATTGATTGATTGATTGATTGATTGATTGATTCGGTTTTACGGCTTATCAACCCATTGAGATCTTTTTTAAGTCAGAAAATCATTCTGGATTTTAATTTTTTTTAGTTTATAGTTATTTATTGATGCAAGTCTTACTAATTAATCCTCAGCTGGGGAGAAGTGGCGGATTCATACCCTTCCCAAGAGTATTTGCGCATAAATGAATATAAAACGATGCGGCCGTAATCCTCGGTATTTTTAGAAATAAAATCTTACAGAAAAAATGCAAACAAAATGAATAGCAAAAAAACAATATCTGGATCTTTTGATATGTATAAACTCAATTTTATCCTTTCGAAATATACAAGTCATGAATTCATCAGAACAAGTTTATATTATTCTGTAATGGAATGAATTGCTGCTCTCATTCTAACATGCACTTATTCAATGTGCTGCATCACTTCAATATGAGGCTCTCCACGACTCCATGTCCTTTGTAGCTCTGAATATTTTTTGTCTTTCACTATCACTCTGCTATCCTTACACACAAGCTCATTAGGTAGGTTATTCCCTGCTTTCCTGTGTAACGCTTGTCGTCAATTTTATCATGTGTGTGCCAATTTTTTAAGCACTCTTTCATCATTATGTTTCCTAAAAAGTTCAACAGTCGTTTTGATTTTAAGTACAAATATTTTTTTGCATTTGCTGACTTTTCAATTGTCTGTTTCTGATTCTATGTACAAATATTTTGTGCATTTTAAAAACATTCAACTCTCTCTTAGTAGAATTTCTCAATGTAGACTGTAGACTTTTAAATTCCTTCAAAAACAGTATTTACATTATTCGGACTATTGTCTTCATTTTTGTTGCCATTTGTACGACGTTTCGGTCTTTGTACGCTCCGGTCTTCTTCAGGTGCTAGGAATTTCGAACCGAACAATTTATTACAATGACTGGGGTATATGAACTCCATTCCTTGCGTAAAGCGTCGATTGGAAGTCATGAGTTATCTCCCTCTAACCTTGTAAGTTACTTGTTCAACACTGCTGTAGCCTGGTATTGAACTCACAACTCCAAGAGTTAAGTAAGAAACTAACCAACGTCTATATCCACTGGGTCACGTGTCCTTAAGTTCATATACCTCAATGATTGTAATAAAGGGTTCGGTTCAAAATTCCTAGCAACCGAAGAAATCCGAAGCGTACAACGGTCGAAACGCTGTACAAATGGCAACAAAAATAAGGACAATAGTCTAAGTCATGTAGGTACTGTAACTACTACATCATCTCAGAAATATCGACATTCTTTTAAAAAGATTTGATCATGGTAAATAAGTTTTATGTGGTGGCGTTGTTAAACGCACCCACAACCATTTTGAATTCGGTGTTGTCCTAACATGTTTGCCAACCAGTCTATTCGGTTCTATACCATGCTGTAATATGGATTCATATATTTTCTAGGATATTTATGCAAAAACAAACAACTATATCGGCTGAAACTTGAATTCAGCAAGCCACCGCATTGATAAGTGCGACGTTACGCTCCAATCATATTATTGGCCTTGAGCCAAACTACACCAAATTTCGCAAAAGTAATTACAAGGTATCTCCTCTAATTAAATAATATTTATACTATAATGCAAACGGTGATATAAGAAGAACGAAGGAAAATGCTGACAGGAATATTGTATTGCAAGAATATTATAAAGAAAGACTTCCATGCTTAGGACAAGCAGCATTCTAAAATCCGACAGTATACACCCAGTTAAAAAGAAATGAACAACTATTTCAACCATCAATTATTAGACAGTTTTTAATTTTTTTGTTTATTCTGCTTCTGGTATACTGCCGTTTCGTTAATTCAATTAAAAAAATAAAATTCGTTTAAAACGTTTACGATCTCTTGTTTCACGTTGTCTAATATCTCTCTTTCGTCTATTCCTCTGTTTGATTTAAAGCAATAACAATAAAAAGCTTCTTAATGTTATTTTGAACATGATTTGTAGAAGTGTGTTAAGATAAAAACGATCATATTGCTGAGATCTATCACTTGGCACTCTGAAACAAAAGGCCAGCGTCGATGACTTGCATTAACGTCATTCTTTATAGTTTAACACATTTAATGTTACTTAACGAAATAAAAAATCATTAAGTGTCTGTAGTGAGTACGAGGGTGAACTGAAAAGTTCATAGGCTGACCATGAGGGGCTGTAAAATCCTTGCATACATAATCTCAACTCATTTTATTAATAACTGCATTATTTATTTTCAGGTAAACTGAAATCTGACTCTTCGAAGTCTACTCATCTCTGTTCGTAAAAAAATGATTAACAGCAGATATGAGGTTAAAATCACTGTGATATTGGCTCCAAGAAAAGTGTTTTTTCATGTTCGGTAACGGATGATAGTGAAATCAAGTGAATAGGGATGGTGGTCAACCTGTTCAAAACCACAATTACTCACAGCAGCTGTTGAAACCAAGAACATGTGCTGGATCATTGTCCTGATGAAACATGATCTCTTTGGTTAGTATTTTTAGTTTTGTAGTTTTGATAGCCTGTCGTAACTTACTCAACTAGTTGAAATAGTAGTCATCATTGATGGTGGGGCTATTTTCATTTACAATCAGCGTCCATGCGTCCATAATCTTCTTTGGAGTAGGTAAAGATGGATGTTTCCACTGCTTTTTTTTATCTATCTCTAACTCAATGTGATGAACCTAACACTCATCCTGGGTTAGGAAATATTCTTAGAAATCAGATGAATCCGCTTCAAACAATGTCAGATTTTCCGGTTATATGAGCAGTCCTGTGTGCTTTTGATCAAGAGTCAGAAAATGTGGTATCCGTCAAACAGAAACCTTCAAAATACTAAATTCATTGTTGAGATTGTTCTCAACTTTCTGACAGGAGATGCTAACATTTGATTTATAGATAATCGCCCGTCATCTATCATCATGTGGTGAACACGTTCAATGCTTTTCTCGGTGGTGGCCATTGCAGAACGTTCAGGCCTTAGGTCATCATCAATACTGTACTTTCCCCTCCAAAATTCAGTTGCCCACTTTTGCACTCTTCATAAAGTTAGAAAACCATCCTTTAATGTAGCAACCATGACAGTATGAACGTTCTTAGGAGCTAAACCATTTTTTGCAGGTACTTGATAACACTATGATGCCAAAGTTTGTCCATTTTCAAGAGAAGTTGTTAGTTACTAGTTACTTCTCAAGTCTTCTTTGAACAATCAGATATCTGTGTAACTAGAAGAAAATAATGCAGTTGTGAATAAAAAAATGAAATTAATACATGCAAGATTTCACAATTCTAGCATCACTCCTTTATAGTCAGCCTATGAAGTTTTCCCCCGACTCTCGTATATATCTACATGTGTTATTACTAAACGTAATCATTACCAAAACCAATAAAATCTAAAATTGAAAACCATTTTCAAATGTATACTTGAACTAATTCTGTTCTATAAATAGTTTCGTGGCTTCTGCTCCAACGAACTTAAGTCACTGGTGCCTCTGCAGCAGGTGTTTACTCGTGCAACCAGATTGGCAACTGGATCCCACCCATTCACAGTTGGATTAACCAAATGCAGACGGCAATTCTACTCCTACAGCTTCTTTTCTCGCACTTCCCGCCTGTGGAACTCGCTTCCATATTCTTGCTTTCCTGACGGCTACAACCTCCAAGTCAATACTCATCTCTTAACCACGTAACTCTTGTTCTTTCTTCACTGCCCTGCATATCCTTTCCTTTCTCTCCACCTTTGCAACTGTCATCACACCTGTATTACCATCCTTCTCCTTTCTAAATGGTTCATCTTCCTCTTCACTCTATTCTACTTAATCTTTTTACTCTTATGTAGCCCCCTGTACATCAGTGGCGTTACCGCCTTGCTCGAGGTGATACGATATATATATATATATATATATATATATAGAGAGAGAGAGAGAGAGAACAGGTAATTTACATTATAACCTGAAGCAAGCTGTATATATGATAAGTTACAGTCTGCAGATCATAGTTAAGATTTTAGAAGCTTAAAAAAAAATAAGAACTGAACTTTAGTCAAATTTAACATTCTTCAGAATGTACAGAAACAATTCAGAACATAGCATGCCAAAACATCTTCGAGGTCATAAATGAAGATTCATGGGAGGGATGGAAGGAGGAAGAGAGAAAGAAAGAGAAAGAGAGAGATATTTCTTTTAACAACAGAGCCAGTTATCATTCATAAAAATCTTCTAAGACGACAACGTCGGCCATCATACATAAATTGAGTTCTTTCGAAACGAAGATTCAAGAGTTAGTTTCTATCTAATCTCCGATACTACGAGACGAAGTAATATTTTGCCTAAAATCTTTGGTTTGGTTTCCGGCATATCAACCTGAATAGGTTATTTAATACCGACAAATTCTTTTACAACATATTTGTATGAATATTATATATTTTCTTTGTATGAAATAAGTTTGTAGATCAGCATTCTTTGACTTATTTTGTAAATTGGTTTTTGTTGAGAGTCAGATGTATTGTTAGTATGTATTTTATTTTCAAAAAGATATTGTTGGTAATATTCTATTTTCCTTCAAAATGTATAACTGGACTTTTTGCTATAAAAGTCGTTTTTTATATTTTCATAGATTTTTGACCCCAGTTTTGGGGTTACCTATTTGCTCGAAATAGAGAATCTAACAGGTGAACCTGGAAACAACAGCAATTAAGAGGTTCCGATGCTCCTCACAACCTTGCTACCGGATGCAGTTTATCGTCATGCCCGAGAATAATGTTTTCTTTTAATATTGTACAAATATTATTTCTTTTGCTGTTTTTCACACACACACGCACACGCACATTTGGGCAGTAATCTCTCTTTTATGCAACTTTCATTAAAAATGAGAGACAAGGTGTGATGGTTAAGGTTTTTATGTACTTTTTCATGTGATGTGATCATTTCTTTCTATTGAAGACATAAACTATATTAAAATTGTCCAAATGTTTTCTTTATCCGAACGCTTTGGTAATACTTTTATCTATTTTCGATGTTGAATGTCATTTTACGTGTAATAGAATGTAATAATGTGGAGTAGTGGTATGTGTTATGTACCGATCACAGTAAGCATGTTGTTAGCGTGTTCGTAGTTGATGTTGTTCAGTGTTGGCTTGTTCGTTTTTCTTAATACGCCTCTATTATTTTTACTCTTTTTTGCATGTGGACGGCGCTATGATAATTGTGTTATCAACGAGTATGTTCCATATAGGGTTTGGTAGATATCCGTGGATGTTTGAAATGAGATCAAATTGAGCTCCGTTGAGAGAGTTTTTTTTTTAATCATTTCACCCCAAGCAAGGCATTCCACTGCCACTATTGCGCTTGGGGCTACATAGGGGGAGGTAAATAGGAAGAGTGGTTTGATATAGGAAATGTCAGAAGTGGGGCGATAGATATTTGGGTGGGTGGGAAGAGTGTTTGAAAGAATGGAAGTTAGTTTGTTATGAGGTGTCTATTGTCCTTACATTTAAACTCCTGGAGGTTGTATCCGTCGGGGAAGCAGTCATGTGGAAGAGAATTCTACAGTCGGGAAGTGCGAGAAAAGAAACTGTTGGAGTAGAAGTTGGGGTTGCATTTTATCGGTTTCACTGTAAAACGGTGGGATCTAGTTGCTAATCTAGTATCTCGTGCAAATTCGAACCTGGGGTCACCAGTGATCTAAGTTCATCGGAGCAGAAGCCGTGAAAGTATTTATAGAAGAGACAGGGAAGCCACGTCGCGCCGGTGAGAGAGAGACTGCAGGTGGTCTGCTAAGTCGGTATCGAGATGTAGCGTCAATCTTCGAGTTAGTTTCGTAGCGGTATTATTATTTACGAAATTAGGATCAAGACAGCAGTTCTTCAAAAGACACGTGAAATCGTAAATAATGTTGGTTCGTTTTAGTTTGGATCTCACGGGTGAAATGTTTCTTTTGATGATGAGGTTAACCGTTTTAAATTTAGTGTAATAGATAATGACATTTTTTGTGTAAATCTATGAGAAATGCATATTTTCGAATGATGTTTCGGAGTGGAGATTCGCTCTGTTTAAAATTACTATGAATTTGTTTTTTGTAAAGGATATTAATTTTTTTTTATTTTTATCATTGCGTTCACTGTTTTTATTACGAAGGTTTGAAAGAAAAAGTATATGGTATAACGTTTATATAATTTATGTCCTCAAAAGAAAGAAATTACAAGACCACATGAAAAATTACATGAAACTTAGCCATCAAACCTTATCTGACATTTTTAATGAATTAATGAATTTTTAATGAATCTTTGGCAAGTACCTGAAAATACTACGGTTGACCCAAGCCTAGTGACTGAAAATATCAGGGGTTGAGCCAAGCTTTATGAGTGAAATTTTGCAGACGAGTTTCTTTATGGCGCCATCGATAATTGTGCTAGCTCGAAATCACATTTCATCGTGATCTAGGGTTTAAGCATCCTGGCCTTGTTCAGATTTTTGTTCATACCGGATAGCTCTTTCTAACCCAGAAATTGTAAGTAAGGTCCACTCAACATAATTGCAGTATGAATCACAGATGGCCTCAGTCAGGGTTGAACAAACAATTGCGCCCGAACAAGCGTTTGAAATGGCGTTTAGCTAGCTGCCCTTGTAGGCAATTATTCCTCGCATACGAGTAACCAGCCATACACACACACACACACACACACACACACACACACACACACACACACACATATATATATATAAATATATATATGATACGTCACATAGACGCCGTTATTCAGGCTCTAATTTACCTCGCATTTCCTCATTGGTGAAGAGAAATCTTAAAGAAATATGTGGTTTTACAGAAGGATACCGAGAACACTAAGGACAAAGCATCTGGGCAAGTTTTAAAACGATCGAAACAAAAAGAACAGTTCCATATAAAAGCAGAAACAGACAGCTCTGTTTTCTGGAATGAGAACAGAAGGCCAAGTAAATTTGATACTCACAAGATATAAATAATTTTAATCAATTAGTTCATTTTCTACGGCTCAACCGTTTACAGGTTATTTAAAGGTCGGAATTATTTTTAGTTTTAGTAATTAACCCATAGATGAGATACAAAATGTCAATCCATATATATCTCCCCAACGGTAATTGTACGTCAAAGAATACAACGAACCCAAAGGTAATTGGAACTCCGCTTTCCAATTAACAATTCTTAACCATTATTCATTACCCTGCTCGCACATCTGATCTTAAAAAACCTGGTGTCCCCAAGCGGTCACCCATCTAAGTAACTGATATTGCTTAACTTCGACGATCTTGCAGGAACCGATGTTTCAATATGATTTGAACACAAGCCTGGATACAAAGAAGGAAGAAGGGCGAAAGAAAACTGTGTTAACTTATTTGACAAGCTTGTGTCAATGGATGATAGAGTATGGAGGAGGAGGGATAGTAATGATAGACACATTGCTAAGAGCTACGATGGATAAAATGCCGAGGAGGATCATAATTACCCAAGTCTTGAAAAGTCATGGCACATTCAAGAAAAGAATTTAACTCTTTAGCACTTCTGTTTATAACGTACCGAAACTTTGCTGTGCATGACAAAATGTGATTTTGAGGTCAACTTATATTGTTGAAAAATACAGATTACTACTAATTAAAATACTGTAAATTTAGTGATTTAAAACGAATTTACATCTTAGAAATTGGTGGGTAGCTGACGCTTGAATATTTTTAATGCATGGACATTTCAAAGCCCACCTGCAAAAGACTGTGGCTGATTGTGTATTCATGTCTGCTGATTACAACATATGATAAAGTGAGATATTTTTTTCTTCTATAGCTGGCTTGAGAAGACATTATTCTGATTACGGAAAAAATTCCTGCTATACATTTGTTGTGAACGAAATCTTACACAGCAAGAAATTTCTGGAAAGTTTATGGAAATAATTCTTTCCTTTTTTTATCAAAAGCTCCTTTAAGCTTAATATTAAAAATATAAAAATTGATTTACTAAATTTCTGCGTGTCAAAACGTCAATGAAATACACACCCATACTCGACTTCCTTATTAGAACTGATGCTAAACTGTACGATATATACATTACCCCGACAGTAGTATCCTGTGTAATATCAAAACTTGACCCCCACAAGGCGAGCGGTGGTGATGGAATCCTGGTTATTGTCCTTAAGAAATGTGCCCCCTCAACTCTCCTCTCTAAACTCTATACCTACTGCCTCTCTGCTTCCTGTTTTCCTGCATGCTGGAAGTCCTCTTCTGTCGTTCCTGTATTTAAGAACTCTTGTGAACCCTCGGATCCATCCAACTATCGCCCTATCAGCCTTCTACCAATTTTCGGGAAGGTGTTCGAGCCATTATTAATGCTGAAATAGTTCAGCATCTTATTGCCTCTAAACTCTTCTTCCGCTTTGCCAGGTCCACGGCCGACATGCTAACGACCATTACGGAGTACATGTTCCAGGCCATCGATGAGTCCGGTGAGGCTCGTGTTGTTGCCCTGGACATCTTTAAGGCTTTTGACAGGGTTTGGCACGCTGGCCTTCTATGCAAGCTACGTCTGTAAATCATCACAGACGCCCTCTCCTGCCTCCCGTAGGCTTGAACAAAGCAAACCTCCCCAAGAGCAATACGGCCTTACCCTCTCTCCTGATCTCAAGTGGAACCACTACATTGAGTCAATAGCTAAATCCACTGCTAGGAAGGCTGAGTCACTGTGTCGGGCCAGGATGTTTTTCTCACCTGAAACCATCCTGGATATATACAAACCAACCATTCATCCGTGCATGGAGTACTGCTGCCATATATGGTCAGGTAAACCCGCTGTTCATTTCTGTATTCTTGACAGGCAACACCTGGAGAATCAATAATGTGATAGGTACCAACTTGGAGGCTCGACGACAGCCACTTTCCCACCAACGAGATGTGGTTTCCCTTTGTTTGTCCTATAAATACTTCCATGGCTTCTCTTCCAACAAACTTAAGTCACAGGTGCCCCGCAGCAGGTGTTTACTCGTGCAACAAGATTGGCAACTGGGTCTCACACATTCACAGTTAGATCAACAAAATGCAGATGACAATTCTACTTCTGCAGCACATTTTTTTTCTCGCACATCCCGCCTGTGGAACTCGCTTCCTTATTCTTGCTTTCCTGGTGTCTTCAACCTCCAGGAATTTAAATGCTAAGTCAATACTCATCTCTTAACTACTTGACCCTAGTTCTTTTCACACCGCCCTGTATATCCTTTCCTTTCTCTTCACCTTTGTAACTGTCATCCCTCCATGTATTCTCATCCTTCTCTCGCTCCTTTCTAACTGGTTCTTCCTTCTCTTCACTCTCATCTAATCTTTTTCTCTTATGTAGCCCCCTGCACATCAGTGGCGTTACCGCCTTGCTCGGGGTGATATGATTAAAAAAAACAATTCCAATGAATCTTTCTCTATCGCTTGGGAGGAAGCCGGCTCAACCCGACCAGGGTGAATGCCGAAAAAGCTACAGGTATATATATATATATATATATATTTATATTGATTGAGGTTTGAATTCATTAGAGACATATGTGTCCATTACAACTATACCTCCTTTGTCAAGACACTCATTACAAGTCAGAATGTAATAAAATGTCTGTCTCTGAAATGATTTCCGTGTTTAAAGTAAGTTTTTCCTTCCTGATCTTTATCCATTCTATTCATCTTGTTGGATTTCTATCAATATATTCAACTTATATATATCCAGTGGTAAATTCTAAAAGAAGCTAAAACATGTAAGTCTTTAAATGACCCATGCTTATTCTGCCTATACGAAAAAAAAAAAAATATATATATATATATATAATGATGATGTCAAATCCGTAAACGGGGAGGATAATAAAAAAATGTATTTAATATGAAATATTAAAGATGTCTAACAGAGCACAATATAATATACGTAACAAAAAACTCAACACATCATCTAAAGCGGTAAGAAATTGTAATTTATTTCGACGGGTAATGTCTTTAGGGATGTGCGTTGTGGTCCAGTGATATCGGCTCGGAACGAGAAACCAGGGAGCCGAGTTCGAATTCCAGTTGAATCCATTGTATTCACTTACGCGCAAATACCCTTGGGAAAGGTATTAATCCGTCTCCTCCTTCCAGTTATGGGTTAAATAACAGGACAGATTGGGTTCTATGGCCTTGGTCGGCAACCTGTCTACCGCAGAAAGCAACGGCAACCTACTGCGGGATAATCTTCTGCCCAGTCAGTCATGTCTCTTTCAAGACATGATCGCCCAAGCGTGTATCACGTATGGCACTTAACTGACTGAATGTTTTTAGCACCCATCTCTTCAAACCACAAAAAATCAAAATACAACAAGGAAATAAAATTAAATATCCTACAAAAAAAAGATATACCTTAATAAGAGAATATCTCTTAAGAAAAAATATACGTTAAGGAAAAAAAATATCCCTTTGAAAAAAAATCCCTTAAGAGAAAGAAATATACCTGAAGACAAAGAAAAAAATCCCTTAAAAATTCCCTTAAGAAAAAAAAATATTTTAAGAAAAACAAAATATATACCTTTTTTTTCTTTGTCTTAAGTGATATTTTTTTTTATATCCATTGTAAAAATATACCTTAAGAGAACGAAATATCCCTTAAGACAAATAAAACATATTCCATTAAAAAAAGAAATATCCCATAAGAAAAAGAAATATCCCTTGAAAAAGAAATTTCTTAAGAAAAAGAAAAAATTCCTTAAGAAGAAGAAAAAATTCCTTAAGAAAAATAAAAAATTCCTTAAGAAAAATAAAAAATTCCTTAAGAAAAAAAAATCTTTTAAGGTATATATTTTCTTTTTCTTAAGAAAAAGAAATTTCCCTTGAAAAAATATCCATTAAGAGAAAGAAATATCCCTTAAGACAAAGAAAAAAATATCTTTTATGCAAAAGAAAAAATATCCCTTAAGAAAAAATAACTAAATATCCATTAAGATTAAATATCAATTTCGGCGAAAAAAGAATTATCTGCACCAAATGATTAAATTAAAGGTTCATTTTAATATTCCCTGTTTCAGTTTAAATTTCACTGGTTCGACAAACATCTCAAGGAGGCTAAGGAGTGCATAATGACAAGAGCAAAGATGAGGATACTACTACAACTGTAATAATGTAAAAAAAAAAAAGAATAAAAAGATGCCTTTCTATTCCATAAATTTTCTTATTTTTTACATCCCCAAAAGACAACATAATTTTCTACGATTTCCTCATGTGTATATTGTGTGGTCCTTAAGCTTTTCCCTCTTTAGACTAAAAACAATTTTTAACTCTTTTCACTAAAACAGTGCGGCAACATGAAAATTATAATTAAAACTGCGTTGTTAAAGATAAAAGAAGAAAACAAAACAACACTATAATCTATAAATAAAAAATCATTTTGCTTTTACTTTTCGGACATTTTACCTCTTGTAATTACATCGTTATCTTAACAGAGACATTCATGTAAAAGGAAAAAAAAATAAAGAAAATTCCGAATCAATATTTAACATTTAAAATGTCCACAATTGAATTTTCTGCTAATTATATAACTGTCCAATGACACTGAACCTACATTCCTGTCGGAAAAACGAGAGTTATTAGTGAATTTCTGAAGTGAATAATTTATTTTGTACTCATCTCACGAACACTGACTGACTGACTGACACACACACACACACACACACACACACACACACACACACACACTCTCACTCTCTCTCAAGCAATAGTGCATTTCTGTTTCTGTTTAATTAACTGCAACGTTTTTCTCTTTAAGTTGAAAAGTAAGTTTTAAAAAAGGATATTTGTAACGTCGTTAGATGTATACTTATTTAAAAATATTTATACTCGCATATGTACAAAAAGGCAATGATAAAAAAATAGTAACTCAACTTTTTCTTTCATTTCTTTAAGAGAATGTTGCCAGTGTTATATATAATTTGATAACTATATTCGACTGCTGCAGGATGTACCTCACAATAGATCATGACAGGACTGACATTGCATTCAGTGTGACGTTAAAGAAACTCGGTGCAGGTATTGAAGAAATAAGCATTACTTTAGAGAAGAGAAATATTTTCAATAACAATATGAGGAGGGCAAAATAATACACAAGACAATTTAATGCAACCTAAAGCAAAGCAACTGTAGAACAGTAACAAATCAAAAAAAGTTAGCAAAAATACAAATAGTATTAATAACCAATCGACTACTTATAGTCTTCTGACGCCAAAGCAAGAAAGAAACGTGTTAGTATACAGGGAATTGTCCAATTTTATTGGCTACTGAGAAACCTCAGCATGCGTCGGTACGATATATATATATATATATATATATATATATATATATATTCCGAAAATCGTCAGGGTAAATTGGCCAATTTACCCTGACGAGCAGAAGGGTGAAACCTAGGTAGGTTTGTTGGCTCTCACTTAGCTTTTCTGTCTTTATTGGTTTACTTTCGTATTGAGCGCTTGTTGGGGTTTTCGTCTTGGTTTTTTTTCTTTCCTACGAGTATTTGACTTTTGTTCATGTACTTCGTTCGTTTCTTTTTTTTTACTTCACCTCCTTTTCCCTCCGAGTTCGTTCTCGGTGGGTTTTTCAAGACGAACTTAAATATCGTATAACAATTACTACTATGAGCAGAATTATTTTTGTTACTATTAATATTGTTATAATTATTATCGTTATTATATATATATATATATATACAATATCGGTTTATAATTATTAAGCGACCACAGTTAAAAAAAAACGATGTATTTCATACTATTTTTAGTGTTTATTACCAAGTAGATAATTCTAAATGACAATAGAATGGTTCTTTTGTTATTACTTTGCAAAATTTTACAAGGCAAGGAAGCAAAGATGAAACTGCAATATAGGTAATTATTAAATATTTATAAATTCATTTAATGCACATGTTATTGCGCAGTATTTACAAAAGAACCATTATATTTTCATTTACAATTATTCACTTGGCAATAAATACTAAAAAGTAGTATAAAATACAATTTTTTAAAACATTGGGGTTGCTTAATAATTATGGCAGGTAGTATATATAAATGTATACTTAGGAAGTAACCTCTTTCAAGCATTTTTCATAGAATACAGCAAACAGAGAAGATTTGATTGATTTGCTTTATTTTTTTCCCAGATTCTAACATTTTGCTGTTTTGTAGGAAACAAGGAATGTAAAAATTATCCATAATTTTTATCGTCCCAAGCGCTTTAGAGGAAATTTTAAAGCAATTTCAAGGATTGCTATTTCTATGCTTTTGTTATCTTTTCTTCATGCGTTGATTGTTACCTAATAATTTATTTTATTATTTTTTAAAATGGAGCGTTCATTCGAAGCTCTCAAATGCCGGGTGCGACTGGAAATCGTGTGTGCGTCTTATATTTGAAAAACATTCAATACTCAATTTCTGTTATTAAATAATGCGACATTGTTGGCAGGAGATAAATATCTATATATAGTGCTTCTCTAATAGCGATATGTTTTTGATATAGTGATTTATATAGAATTCCTGTGATTTCCTTCAGAATTTTCTCCAAATATTCCTGTAAATAATCACCTAATGTCTTTTTTAGTACTTTAGTACTTTAAGTGACATCAAAAGGTATCTACTCAATCAAGTATATTGGGTTCAATATACTTAATTGATTTGTGACCAGAAACACAGCCTTGTACTAGGCACTGAAATTCACTATATTGGTCATATCTAGTTTAGATTTGATGGATTATTGAGATTAGTGATCACAACGTTTTCGGTCTTCCATTTTCTGTAATATAATATGAATCTTACATATTTTCCAGGAATTATTGCAGGAATATGATGCTTAATAATTCTTCGTATATATTATATACACATCAGCGGTACACCAAATACATATAGGGTCAGCCTGGGAGGCAGCCCATCAAAAAGAGTCGTATGACGTACATACACTCAAATCAACCGTATGAGTGTTGACCCCGAGGACACCAAATGCAGGTAGATATTGGTAGCCAGACAACACCATATGATATACATAAATATCCACCTCAGCGGTAAGTAAATTAAACTCCGATATTGCACAGAAGAATATATGACCTATGTTTCTGATGTAGGACACCGGGTTCCTTGCATTCCTGATAATGTCCGGAATTGAAATAAAATGCAATGTTGAGTATAAAATGCAATAGTGTGCAGATGAATTCACTTGTTATGAACACCGTCCGCCCGTGCATTAGCTACTGCTGTCACATCTGGTCGGTTGCTTGTTCTATTCATCTCGGGCATCTTGACAAAATCCAACGAAGAATCTGTAAATTTTAATTCATCCTGACCTGGTAGCTCAATTCCAATCACTTTCTTACGGAGGTACTGTGGCTTCCCTCTGTCTCTTCTATAAATGCTTCACGGCTTCTGCTTCGATGAGCTTAACTCTCTGGTGTCCCCTATGTATGAATTTACTCGAGCTACTAGACTAGCAACTAGGTCCTACCCCTTTTACAGTGAAACTAATCATGTAACCGTAACTTTTACTCTGTTAGCTTCTTTGCTTGCACTTCCCTCCTGTGGAATTCCTTTCCGTATACTTGCTTCACTGAAGAATACAATCTCCAAGAATTTAAATGCAAAGTCATTTGTCCTCTCTTATCTTCTTGATTTACATAATTTTCATGACAACCCTTGTATCATTTTCTTTTTTTTTCTACTCAACTCTCATGCTGCCCCCTTCACACCCGTATTCTCATTCTGTTCTTACTCATTCTCTGACTCCCAATAACTTGTTCTTTCTTATCACTCACCTCTTATGCAACCCCCTGCGCACCAATGGTAGTTCTGCCTTGCTTAGAGTAAAATGATTATGAAAAAGAAACGATATAACAAGGATATCACGCATCGATATTCTACGATAAGATAATTGGGGATGATCATTCTTTACATTCTTCTTCTTCTTCTATGTGCCCTGTCCTTTCAGGACGTAGGTGATCATGGTTCTCCACGTTTCCCTAGCCCTTGTGGCTCCTAGTATGTTTGTTCCCGTTACTCCTGTCAACCCCCGTTCCGTCAACCACCTGATCAGGCCCTGCAAATATGTTATCCGCTGCCTTCCTCTGTCTCTTTTTCCTTCTATCTGGCCAATCAGTATCAGGTTCTCCAGGCTCTCCTTCCTCATTGCGTGTCCCAGAAACTTCAGTTGTCTCTTCCTGATGCTCAGTATCAATTTCCTCTTTGTTGCCATTCTTTCCAACACCTCATCTTTGCTTGCATGCTCAGTCCATGATATCCGCAGCATCCTTCTGTAGAACCACATTTCCGCTGCTTCCAGTTTTGTCATCATTTACGATGATATTGTCCAGCATTCGCTGCCGTATTGAAGAACTGACATCACGTAGCAATCTTTTCTTTGTTTCCAGTAAGATTTTCCTGTGTGCTTCTGGAACGCATCCTTTGCTATGACAATTCGCCTTCGGATCTCCGTGTCGCACTTTCCATCTTCCTAGACGAATATATTCAACTTATGAAGATTATGTTTCATCCACCCGCAGTAATAAATAGGCTTACAATACATCTTACTTTGCCGTTAATTGGTTGATGATATAAGCAATTTAAAAAAGTTTTTAGTTTTTTTTTGTAGTCTATATCTTTTAACATATCCACTATGACTATACATGAAAGTTTGAACACAATCTCAGATTAATACGATCACTTTTCCTTCAAGATGAATTAAATTTTAACAATCTTTAAAATAAAAGATATTAGGGTCACTAGTTTTTAGTTTCAGCTTGCCTAGAAAATGGAAAAAAAAACAACTTAATTCCAAACACTTGAGAAGGTCATTTTCACGAACTAACGTGGCGACTTTTTGTAGTCAGACCAGGATGTAGGAAGATTAATTCTGCCAGTCAAAATATACATCAGGGAATGACAAACGAAGTCGTGGTGCTCGAAAAGCCATTAAAGATGCATAAGTCATGCTATCGATACAATCCTGTTAACACGCAAATTTATTTCATAGTTTCTACCACAAAGCCTTGAATCAACCTCTCCTCAGCGAAGTTATGTGCTAAGTATTAGTAAATCTAGTTTCAGTTAATTTTTACTATCTCCAAAAAGTTATAATAATCTAAAAGTATTTTCTGACTTTATATAGCCTGCAAAAGATTTCTAATCCTTAAAATAGCTACAGAATCGCAAACAAAGAACAGAATAAAATAACAGAAACCAAATCACTTGAGTAATTTCAAGAGCAGCAACTATGCCTGATGTAAACCAAAGAGCAAACAATGATATTTAACAAGATGCTGACGTTCCCCACAACTTCAAATAAAGGATTAGAAAAGAAACACCTACAATTAATGAAAAGAGTAATAACAGGTCATTCATTCAGTTAACTGACATACGTGATACACGCTTTAGGCGATCATGTCTCGAAAGAGACATGCCTCACTGGGCAGAAGTTTATCTCGCAGTAGGTTGCCATTGCTTTCTACGGTAAACTGGTTGTCAGCCAAGACTATTGAACCGAATCAGACCTATTATTTGACTCATAAGTCGAGGGGGAAGAGATATATTATATTATTAAGTAGTAATTAGTGGGGGATGTAGGAAAATTAATTCTTGAGAAGGTCATTTTCACGAAATAACGTGACGACTTTTTGTAGTGGGGATCAGTGTATTACTTCAAAACAACATAAAACTGATGCCCCACTTTATGTCCAGTAAAAGCATTAATCATGTTTTCAACTGTTATATTCAGTCAGTCAGTTAAGTGCCATACGTGATACACGCTTTAGGCGATCATGTCTCCTTCGAGACATGACTGATTGGGCAGAAAATTATCCCGCACGAGGTTGCTATTGCTTTCTGCGGTAAACGGGTTGCCGGCCAAGGCTATAGAATCCAATCTATTCTATTATTTAACCCATAACTGGAGGGAAGAGACGGATTATTACCTTTCCCAAGAGTATTTGTGCGTAAGTGAATGCAAGGAATTCAACCGGAATTCGAACTCGGCTCCCCGATTTGTCGTTCCAAGTCGATATTCACTGCCCCATAACGGACATCAATTAATGAAAATAGTAATAATATTTACTGGGCTTAAAATTATTTTTCTAATCAATTAGCTTAAGGGAAATACTTTATAAATTTCAACCGACTGGATGTTCCATCAATGAATGTTTCTTTTTGCGGAAACTTAATATTAACATTATATTTACCATCTTATGTTTAACTGAAATAAGGATTAAATATTATGACCACATATATATAATGATCTACCGTTATATCAGTTGGAAGTAATTTATCAGATGGCGAAAATAGGTATGAGAAATAATATTTGTTCCCGTTTTTTAATTAAAAATGTGCATCGTATGCATGATCAAACATTGAGTACGGAGTGCAAATATGAGCATAATAGATAATGATGAAAATTTTTAAGTTAGTAATATTTGCAGTAACGACCTCTGGCAAAAAGAATAATTACGAAGTGATTAAATGAAATTGATACAGGAAAATTAAAAGCATCTTAATTAGAATGCTTTTCTATTGCTTTTGTAAATATTCAAACTATTCAATTATTATGATTTTTTTTTAACCCTGAACAATGAAATACATTTAGAAATATGAAAAGTAATTTGACTCAGCCAGTGTATTGATGAGAGTGACATATTTCCGTTTGTAATTTGCAGTATGTTTAAAAATAAATAGCATTAGTTAATTTCCTCAGATCAAGGAAAAACAGAGGGTCTATGAAGTCGTTTGGTGATGAAATAGCAGAATTTTCGTAAAGACCAGATATTTAGTTATTCTTTACCAAGATAAGCTATGTTACATTAAGACAAATAGAATCTTAGAAAAAAATGTACTCGCTGTTGTTATTTATTAAGCTGCACAAACATCAGACACGAGGTTAAATGGTAATCGTAATATTAACCGTTTCTTTATAAGGAAACATTAAAGCATTCATTGAGTGAGTAGAAAGTGCTATTCTTTAATGAAAAGACTGATACATCCGAGCAACAAGCCTACATCAAATTTTGTGTGAAGCACAGTATGTCTGCTGCAGAAACCATCGAATGAATTTGGTGGGGGCTACACAGATGTTTTAGTGGTACATGAGTTTGTCTAGTTGAGAGTTAGTTCAAAATTATGAGAGATTATTACAAACAAATGTCCAACCCAATGCTAAAAAAGAGGGGAATTATATAGATGGATGAAGAGCAATCCACCAGCTTTTTTGCTTCTATATGCCGTGTCCTTTCAGCGATCATGGCTTTCTACATCTCCCTTTTCTTTGTAGCTCTAATACTCCTATTATTCCACTCAAACTTCACTACGCCATCCATCTCTCTCCTTCCCTCTATTCGTCTTGTGAGTATCAAATTCTCCAAGCCCTCCTTCTTTATTACATGGCCCAGAAATTTAGTTTTCCTGATGTTAAGTATCAGTTTTATTTTCGTGTCCATCCTCTCCAAAAACTCGTAATTACTCACTTGTTCTGTCTATGGTATCCTCAGCATCCTTCTGTAGATCCACATTTTGCTTGCTTCAAGTTTTCCTAAGTCTATGATGAGATTGTCCAGCATTCGCTGCCATATTGAAGGACAGACTTCACATAACAATCCAGTACACTTGTTTTTAGCAACATTGTATTGTCTCTTAACACTATTCAGCTTATGGAATGCATTCTTGGTCATGCCAATACACCTTTGGGTGTCAGTGTCGCACTTTTCGTCCTCTCTTAGAACATTTTCCAGGTATTTAAATTTCTCTATTTGCTTGATTTTAGAATCCCCGATTTGTAGTTGGAATTTTGGATTCCTTTTTTTATACTGATAACCATGAATTTGGTTTCCTAGTATTTTTATATGTAGTCATTGCTTACTTCTTTCTTTAACTACGTCTCATAGGTTTTGTAGTTTCCTTTGTGTGTCTGCTATCAGCACTGTGTCATCTGCGTAGCTTTTATTGTTCAGAGTACGACCGCCAATGACGAATCCTGGCAGAACTTCTGGCGCTCAAAGAATTGTCTGGTGAGACGACACATCCTTGTCCTACACCCATTTCTGGTCCTGGGTATGACGGTAAACTGCATCCAGTAGCAAAGTCTCTGATTGGGAGATTGTGAGAAGCATGGAACCACCTCTTAATTGCTGTTGTTCTCAAGTCTACCCTGACCCGGGGTGGTAGAACCTGTTAGGGTCCCAGCTATGGGTAAATAGTTAACCTGCCCTAAACTGGGCTGAAAACATTGTGAAAGTATAAAAATCGACTTTTATAGAAATATATACATTTTTGAAGGCAAAATAAATTATTACCAGCAATACCTTTTTGAATACAAAACTAGGGGATACTTTCAGTTTTCTAAAATAAAAAAAGATAATAAATTTTTCATCAAAATCTAAATAAACTTTCTCAATATAACCAAATGTAAAACTATCTTTTTGGCATTAAATAATCCACAGAGGTTGATATGCCCTTAAACAAAACTCAAACTCCACACCAATTTCTATCTCTGTATATCTTCTAAAGTCGTTTCCAGTCCGTATGCAGGAAGTTTGCAGCCAATACAGGTTCTTTTCCCGAATATGTCAAGGTGGCCGAGTCTCTCACATGATTCCATAATCATTTATGGAATCTACGCAGTGATACTCTCAGAAATTAATTGCATTATTGGTTTGAAATTGGCATTGAAGTAGAAAATTGACAGTGACCATATTGTGTTGATTTCTATACCTACATTATGACTATGAACGGTCACTCTCCGACCTTTTGCCGGTCTTACTTTATAAATAGAGAAAAATTTAAACAAATGCGATCACGACCACATCCTACATATAAGTAATACATTATCAGATTAAAAATAAATCCATTAATTCTTTAGAAATTGGTCTGTTTCAGTTTCGTGTCCGAAACTGAGCATACACTAAATTTCTGAGAAAATAATCTGAGTGAAAAGGATTTGCTTTCCTTAACGAGGGAAAACAGAGCCTTGCCTACCGTGACATTTTTCGTGGCTGAAGTGGAAAGAGGACGAATTTTTTTTACTAAGATATCGCGAATGCGCAAGCCAATAGACGTTATGCATATTGATTAATACATAAAAATAGCTCCACTTCAAATACGACATATCTAATAGAATAATCATAGTACCAATATATATATATATATATATATATATATATATAATGAAGTCAAATCTGTAATTGGAAAGGATAGTCCAAAAAGATCTATTTAATACAAAATATTAAGATTTGGATCCATAATTAGAACTCAATGGATATTATCAAGAGCAATATGATAGACATAAAAAAACGAAAGCAGCTAATGTGTTGAGTATATATATATATACATATATATATATATATTAGAGAAAAGTTTCAAAATTCAAAGGTGTCGGATGTATATTTTGACATAGGATCTCTAATAGAGATTCGACGTCACATCAGCGACATTGTTTTTTCCAAACGTCGAAGGCCCTGGGGTAGAGTGTAGAGGGGTTTTAGGTTAACAACGGTCACAAAGTAGAAAAGGACAGAGCTGGTAGTCGCGGGGTTACAGGGTGTTGAAACGGTATATTTAGGAAGGGGAGGAATAGTAGTTCATATTTTAGAAAGATATACAACTAAATAAGTTAAATTACTTTTTTAAGGTTAAGCTTTTGGGCTGTTTGAAGAGGTGTATTTAGGCGAGAAGGAATGGGTTTCAGTATAAGATTTTAAACATTTTTATTTAAGTTTATTTGATTAAACCTTTTAGGTAGAAGCGAGCTAAATGCCAATTACAGGAAGTTATCAGTTTAAAAATTATTAAAGAAAAAATATTAGAGAATAAAATATTAGAGAAAAAAAAATATATATATACATGCATATATGTATTAACCAAGGAAAAAGGGGTTTAGTAAACCCATTCCTTCTTGCCTAAATACACCTCTTCAAACAGCCCAAAATCTTAACCTTAAAAAAAAATTGTATTCAAGGGGTTTAGTAAAAGAATCCATATTTTTTAATTGTGAGGAAAACTCAACACATAATTAAACAATTATAAATACAGAGTTTATTTCGGCACTCGTAAAAATTACTCACTGCTTTGTCAAACCAAAAAAATCAAATATTATATTTAACACAGAATATGAAAAATTTGTTTTTGCAGAGAAAAAAATAAGTTTAGATGAAGGGTAGAAATGTATACCATGACGAATTACAACAATACAGGAAAATTAAAATATTACACATACACCAAATCATATATACACACAAAAAAACTTTTTTTTATGGGTTTGTCAGTTTTTCGTATATTGATTTTTTCCCATTATATATATATATAACATGGTATGATGGCTAATTTATTGCAATTTTAATCTCACGCATGTACGCTGTTTTTTGTTTTCTTAACTCCACAAAACAGTATGAATAGTTGGGCACCTTCTATGAGAAAAAGACCACCATTACGCAATTCCTTCCACTAGAAATTTAGAAACCGCACGTTGTCATGCTTGACACTCGCACTGGAATTTTTATTAAGAACATTTTTTAATGTTTGGGTGTTAATTCGAGAGCAGTGGCGAGGATTCGGAACCATTTGTATAAGTCTTATGGTGATTATGAAAATTTTTGGACTGTTTACATATTATGGGGACTATTTATCTTTCTGTAAGTCCTCAGACTCAACTCCGATGCCTGCATCAAGCGCCTTGAAGAGGTATTATGGCGCTGTGTTAACAGGGTGGCTACTGGAAGATCCTATGCCTCGTAAAAGGACACTGCACCATGACACACAATTAAGAGAACCCAATCATGGCAGACAATTTTGCGACTAAATAACCCCTTATATCTGGCCAAAAACAATCCCCAGATCGCACCAAATTAAATAAGGAGACAGCCCAGAAGAGATGCAAAAGACTCAGAAATCGTCTTGAGGTCGTACTTGAAGCCAACAGCGATTTTTTAAAATAAATATACTCTTTAGTATTTTAAGATATTTTTGAGTAAATTGAGTCAGTTAAGTGCCATACGTGATACACGCTTGACTGACTGGGCAGTTGATTATCCCGCAGTAGGTTGTCATTGCTTTCTGCAGTAGACTGATTGCCAGCCAAGACTATAGAATACAATATGTCATGTTATTTAACCCATAACTGTAGGGAAGAGACGGATTAAAATCTTTCTCAAGGGTATTAGTGCGTAAGTGAATGCAATTAATGCAACTGGAATTCGAACACGGCTTCCCGATACCCACTGCACCACAATGCACATTTTAGTAAAGGTACCTATTAAACTGAGATGTCAGGTTTATTTTAGTTGTTACGTCATTCATATATTTCACCCAGCGCAGCCTATATGAGTTTGGTGGTTAAAAATTGAAGAAAATTTCTTTCTTAATTGTGTTTTTTATTTATTTTTCTATATTTGAAATTTTATTTTGTTCGAAGTAGATATTTTAGTATAAATTGTCCAATGCCTGATTACTTTCGACTTACATATATCAAATTATAAAAAATATTTTTATTTTTTCATACTAATACGTCTAAGTTGTTGTTTTTTTTTAATCGTTTCACCCCAAACAAGGCGGTAACGCAACTGATGCGCAGGAGGCTACATAAGAGAAAAAGATTAGACAGAAGGAGAGTAAAGAGAAAGACGAACAAGTTACAGGGGGTATCAGCGAAGGGAGTAAGAGAAGGATAGGAATACAGGTGTGATGACAGTTGCAAAGGTAGTGAGAAAGGAAAAGATATCCAGGGTGGTGTAGAAAGAAGGATGGGAATACAGGTGTGATGACAGTTGCAAAGGTAGTGAGAAAGGAAAAGATATATAGGGTGATGTAGAAAGAACTGGAGTCAAATGAGAAAGAGATGGTTATTGACATTGCATTTAAATTCCTGGAGGCTGTAGCCAACAGGAAAGCAAGAATATGGAAGAGAGTTCCACAGGCGTGTAGTGCGAGAAGTTGGAGTAGAATTGTCGGCTGCATTTGATCTAACAGTGAATGAGTGGGACCCATTTACTAATCTGGTTGCACGAGTAAACTCATGTGGCAGGAGCACAAGTTTGTCGGAACAGAAGCCATGAAAATATTTATAGAACAGACAGAGGGAAGCCTCATCCCGTCGGTGAAAAAGTGGCTGGAGTCGAATCGCCAAGACGGTACCTATCACATTATTGATTCTTTTGTATTTAATAACTCTGATATACGTTACTTTTTACTAAACATCATTATCTCACTGGATCTGGCAATGGTACTTGTTAGTGTATTTTCATGTCAATGTTGAACAGTTCGAAGATGTTTAAAAGGCCGAGAAGTTAAAATACTCTGCTCTTTCACGCATATTTTTGTTGGGTTTTGGTAAACAGTTAATGTAAAGGATGGATAAAAAGCGAAAAAAAAAAAAGTAAGAAAAGAAAAGAGACGTAAAAGGAATAGAAAGAGAATAAATAATAAAAGAAAGAAACAAAACAAAGAGTCACTGTAGGAGAGGAAGGAAGAGAAAGAAAAATTGTAGAGGAGAGAGTGAAATTTGATGAAAGATGTGATAATATCGTAGATTTGGGAAGAGAGAAAATTAAAATGAGGCCACGTTATAAGTTAGGAAAAGATAGAAGGGGATGGTGTAGAAGATGGTCTTGTTGAAACAAGATATATAGCATGTGAGTGTCGAATATATATATATATATATATATATATATATATATGGAGAGAGAGAGGGAGAGAGAACCGTGAGGAGGAAAGACTGAAAGTAATGAAAGAGAAAACTGTACTGTAAGAGAGGAAAAAATGAAAGTAAAGAGAGAAAGGAAACTGTACTGTAGGCGAGGAAAGAATGAAAGTAGAGAGAGAGAGAGAGAGAGGAAACTACTGTAGGTGAGGAAAGAATGAAAGTAAAGAGAGAGAGAGAGAGGGGGGGAACTGTACTGTAGGTGAAGAAAGAATGAAAGTAAAGAGAGAGAGGAAACTGTACTGTAGTTGAGGAAAAAAATGAAAGTAAAGAGAGAGAGAGAGAGAGGAAACTGTACTTTAGGTGAGGAAAGAATGAAAGTAAAGAGAGAGAGGAAATTGTACTGTAGGTGAGGAAGTAATGAAAGTGTAGATTGAGAGAGAAAGGGAGAGTTGATGAAAGTGAAGATGAAGAGCGGGGAAGAGAGAGAGAGAGAGATAGAGAGCAGTTGAAAACGAAACGACGTAGTAAAAGAACGTGAAAGAGTTCGGATACAGAGCAAACTTTGCAGGAAAAGAAAGAGAGGTTGAAAGCAAAGTAACATGGTAAAAATGAAGAAGTAAAGAGAGAGAGAGAGAGAGAGAGAGATATGATCGACACAAGGTGAAGTGAATGAATATGATGAAAATAACATTGCAAGTTATTTAATGAATAATGATGTTTGTTACGGATAATTAAAGTTCATCCCTCTCGGCATTGACGAATCATATCTGTTTATTTGCATAGATAAATGAAAGATAAATGATTGAGACGATAGAAAATGGATGCGAACGTGCGTGAGTGGTTAGGCGTGCGCATGCGCTGGTAAAAATATGACTACAAAATTTTCAAGAGATTCTGCCTTTAGTCACCTCGAAAAAAAATAATCACTTGCCTGGATATGAAATGAAATTTCAAATATAAAATATGAAATAAGAAATTAAGGGAGAGAGATAATTAAGGATTAATTCTGATGATTGAAAATAAGAAAATTCAATTATATCTGAAAGTTATATATGTGAGTATATATATATATATATGTGTGTGTGTGTGTGTGTGTGTGTGTGTCTGTGTGTGTAAATAATAAAATATAGTTTTAAGATATTCTATATTTCTGCGTGAAAGTGCTCAATATCAGGGATAAAACAGGTGTAAAATATGAAAGCGAGCTTGGAAGTCAAGACGTAGAGGTGGTAGTCTTTTCCATGATAAATGCGATCGTTAGCTATGTAACCTCTGGCTGTTGATATCATTCTGACGCAGTGTGACTTCCCTGTATCTCTTCTACAAATACTTTCACGGTTTCTGCTCCAATGAACTTAGCTCACTGGTACTCCCTATATATGAATTTACTCGACCTACAAGATTATCAACTCGGTCTCACACTTTTACTGTGAAACCAATAAATTGTAAACGCAAATTCTACTCCTGCAGAATTTCCCAAAATTCGTACTTCACGCCTGTGGAATTCCCTTCCGCTTCCTTGCTTTCTCAACAGCTTAAATCTTCAAGAATTCAAATGTAAAGTCAATAGTCATCTCCTGTCTCACTAACTTGCATCCCCTGTCTCATGCTCTTGTCTACGTTCACCCCACTCATCAGTATTCTCTTCCTTCTCATACTCTCTTCTTGTCCCCCACCGTAACCTGTCACTCTTTCACACAACTTTCTTCCTATGTAACCCCCTGTACAACAGCTTGGAGCCACACACACACATATATATATATATATATATAATGAATATGCATACACCCCTCACAGTAATGTGATTGACTGGTGTCAGCCATAAATACAGACTAAGATAAAAACGCCTACCCTACACCTATTGGAACTCATACTTACTACGCCTATTGCATAATCCCACGCCTAATCATATTACATACGACTACGACAAGTACCAGTCCATTACGTCTATTTGCTAGATTGTCCTACCTTTTTACATGGCTAAAACCACTCAGCTACTTCGAATAATATATATCTTTTCTAGGATATATCATGTATATAATTTGTTTAAACGTTATTTTAACTGATACTCGTATTTAAATAAATGCTCCTTTTTTTTTTAGCAGTATATTTATTTACATCTATCGGCCTGAATAATCAAGAAATCTTGTTAGGAAAATAGGAAAATTGCGGAAGACGTATATTTTCCTAAGATGATTTCGCGACCATTCACACTTATTAGCTGAAGAAACTGGGGAAAATAATCTTTACAGGTATTTTCTAGTCATTTAGTCCACAATAAATTTTTTAAAAATACCTCTTAAACCAGAGAAACTAAATAAAATTTTTCTTGTCTTTACATTGTTATAAATCACGTATAAAATAAAGATTGCTCTAATATATATATATATTTTGTCATCCGCAGACAGATCTGTTTCGCCGTATCACAGTTCATCAGTACGGTTAGACTCCGATTGCTTATATATGATCCAACAAATTCAGTTTTATTGAAACCAAATGATAAGATCTATCTGCCTAATTCTTATGACATTTTACGTTTAAATATAATCCGTTGTACATCCGAATCAAATTTATGGTTAAACTGTCAGAATTACCTGATATTTTGAATGGAACACATTAGATAATCTCTAGTTAATATCAGCAACATTATTTTATGGTGTCTCAGTCAGTTAATCTAAAATTTGTGCAATCAATATTTTGAACGGGAAGCCTGTATAAATCAAAGCAGCTTTTTTTAAAAGAACACAGAATGTTCGTAACGTTTGCTTACATTTTAATTCCTCTCCCAAATAATTCCCCTCTTATCATTGTCAGTGGCTGCCATAAAAAGCCGCAGAATTTTGGGTAAATACACAAGGACAAATAAATAGAGGAAAAATTCTATCCGTCAATTCCTGTTTCTGAATGTTCAATAAATCAGACCACACTGGCTCAATATAAGCAGATATTTTTTGAACTCAGGATGATTCCGGTATTAAAAAGCTAACCGTCATCTGGTGTTTTAACATCTCGCATTGGGATCCGTGTCCGTATAAGCAGGAACAGTTAAAAATTTAAATTTTAAAATAAGAGAAAAAATATAGTGATTTTAAAAGTTTTAATTTATATTGAGTTCAATAAAAAAATTGTGAATTTAAATTTTTTTGTTTTAAATTCAGTTTACAATATCTCACAATTTTTTTGAATTGAGGAAATCAATTTTATTTCTTCAAAATGCTACGGAATCAGAGTTAATTGCGAGTGGTTTTGTGATGTGAGATTTTGAAATTCCGTAGTGTTTCTGATTTAAAGAACTTAATTTTCGGCTTGAATTGGAATTTTGCTTCAAATCGTTCTTTTCACACGAATTGGAGAATTTCAAGTTATTTCTTCAAAATTATCATTAATGCTTTCTAAGCCGGACTAGAAAAGATTATTTAGGCTGGAGGGCATGTATCCCTAAACAGGAGCAAGCTTAAAAGTCCGCTCGGTATGTGGGCTTTAAGCTAGTTTTTGTTGTTATTGAAGCAACTTAAGTTATATAAATTACTTAGTAGCCTGTCAAAACCATCTTTTCAGAAGACAAAGCTCATTGTTTTTGTACGATTCCTTTTTACAGCTAAATCTACCAAATGCAGCAGACAATTCTACTCCTCAGCTTCTTTTCTCACACGTCCTGCCTGTGAATCTTCTTACCGTATACTTTCTTTCCTGATAGCTACAACCTCCAGGAATTTAAATGCAATATCATTTCCCTTCTCTTATCCATTGACTTCAGTCTTTCCCTTGTCCTTTCTACATCACCCCGTTTATCTTGTTCTTTTTTTTCTCACTGTACCTTTGCAATTGTTATCACAACTGTTTTCTCATCCTTCTCTTTTCCTTTCTCTGACACCCCCTGTAACTGGTTCGTCTTTCTCTTCGATCTACTCTCTTCGATCTACTCTCTTATGTAGTCCCCTGCGCATCAGTGGCAATACCGACTGGTTTGTGTTGAAATAATTAAAAGAAATCATCAAATTTCACCACAAAAGACAATTATGTTCGATCAAAAGCCTCGTGAAAATGAGAGCACAGTGTGCAATATTACTTAGCCCGCATCATCTTTTCGAAGTCTAAAAATTCTAACCCCTAATTACAGCAATTCATGATAAGCCCCTATATCTTCTTACCCGTGTGAATTGTTACATTTTAATTCCTGTAATAACCACAACGTGTCGCTCGGCTAATGAATAACAAAGAAACATCTGGGCATGTTATAACTTCCAATTTCCTGAGATGCCGGCCAAATGAAGATTCATTGCAGAAACGTAGAGGAAGCTTTGTGTGGTTATATTGGTGGGTTATAAGATAAAGGAATCTGGAGTAACTTTATGTGAAAATTCGTATTAGTTCTATTGAAATGCTGACTATTAAATGACTTATGATGAACTGGTTATGAAAGAAATTGTGCTTTCAAGTAGTATGACGGTTCAAAGGAAAACGAAAAACGTGTAACGTAATTGTCCTGGGCATAACAATCGACTACATCGGGAGTTTTTGAGGAGCAGGAAATCGCCTCTTCATTGCAATTGTTTCCAGTTTCCCCATGACCAGCTACGGGCAAATAGCTAAGCCTCAAACTGGTGTTTAAAAAAACTATAAAAGTATAAAATTTTTATAGTAAAACTAGCAGCAATACCTTTTTCAGAAAACCTTTTGCCAGTAATACATTTTTAGAGTAAAAAAATAAAAATATTACCACCAATCCATTCTTGAAAAAAAAAATCTTACCAACAATATTTTTGGAAGAAAAAAACTATCAGCAATAGTTTTGGAAAATAAAATTATCAGCTAGACATTTTTGAAAAAAAAGATTTTCAGCTAGACATTTTTGAAAAAAAAGATTTTCAGCTAGACATTTTTGAAAAAAAAGATTTTCAGCTAGACATTTTTGAAAAAAAAGATTTTCAGCTAGACATTTTTGAAAAAAAAGATTTTCAGCTAGACATTTTTGAAAAAAAAGATTTTCAGCTAGACATTTTTGAAAAAAAAGATTTTCAGCTAGACATTTTTGAAAAAAAAGATTTTCAGCTAGACATTTTTGAAAAAAAAGATTTTCAGCTAGACATTTTTGAAAAAAAAGATTTTCAGCTAGACATTTTTGAAAAAAAAGATTTTCAGCTAGACATTTTTGAAAAAAAAGATTTTCAGCTAGACATTTTTGAAAAAAAAGATTTTCAGCTAGACATTTTTGAAAAAAAAGATTTTCAGCTAGACATTTTTGAAAAAAAAGATTTTCAGCTAGACATTTTTGAAAAAAAAGATTTTCAGCTAGACATTTTTGAAAAAAAAAGATTTTCAGCTAGACATTTTTGAAAAAAAAAAGATTTTCAGCTAGACATTTTTGAAAAAAAAAAGATTTTCACTTTTGAAAAAAAACATTTTGAAAAAAAAGATTTTCAGCTAGACATTTTTGAAAAAAAAAAGATTTTCAGCTAGACATTTTTGAAAAAAAAGATTTTCAGCTAGACATTTTTGACAAAAAAGATTTTCAGCTAGACATTTTTGACAAAAAAGATTTTCAGCTAGACATTTTTGACAAAAAAGATTTTCAGCTAGACATTTTTGACAAAAAAGATTTTCAGCTAGACATTTTTGACAAAAAAGATTTTCAGCTAGACATTTTTGACAAAAAAGATTTTCAGCAAGACATTTTTGAAAAAAAGATTTTCAGCTAGACATTTTTGAAAAAAAGATTTTCAGCAAGACATTTTTGAAAAAAAATCATAGCAGCAATACATTTAAAAAAATCTTATCAGAAATACATTTTTGAAAAAAACATCTTAGCAGCAATTCATTTAAAAAAATATCAGCGACTCATTTTTGAAAAATCTTATCAGCAGTAGCTTTTTGAAAAAAACAAACAAAAAACAAACAAACAAAAAAAAACAGCAATTTTAATAAGATAACAATTACCAGCAATGAATACATATTCTATTCATACGAACCTAACCTAAAAAAATCTTTTCGGTAATTATTATCCCAAAGAAGTTGATAGAGCATATCAAGGTCAAACTGATATAAGACAAAATAAGGCAATTGAAAAATGACGTAAGAAGTTGGCATCCAAAAATATACAAATAAAAACAAATAAATGAATAAATAGACAAAGTTTGAAACTTTATACGCTCAGGTCGAAATTGAAGTTTGAGACTACCAGCAAAAATACTGAATAAAAAAAAAGAATAAAGATGCGGCAGTTGCATTGACTATTGTTGTCACATCTCATCTAGTGCTTCTGCTATATATTTATATCCCCCTTATTCACCTGATTGATGCATAGCTTCCAAAATAATACTCACCATATACAAGAGCTCTGGGTTACACAAGTTAGAATATTACTGAAGAAGTTTCTTGCGTGGGTAGTAAAAAGAAGGGAATAATTTATGTGAGAAAAATAGACGTTAACTATTGACTCGAAGAGGTTAAGTTTGTAGTGGCCAGAAAGGAATCAAGAATCAATTCTTGAGCGATCTACGTAGTACTTACTCATTACTAATAGGAATATGAAGAGAATGCAGGCAGTTCCCCTCAGTATCTGTGGCATTGTGGTTCTTGACTGGGTGGGGTAGAGTTGGGGATGATGTTTGTTACGTAGCTAGGGATAATGACGAGAAAACACACGTATTGATCTCCTTAATTCAAGATAAGTAATTTATTTACAATTTTACACATGTGAAGTTTTAGTTGCTTGTTTCAGGAAAAGTAATGAAACATCCTTTCTTCTATGTGCCCTGTCCCTTCAGGACGTAGGCGATCAATGCTTTCCACGTTTCCCTATCTCTGGTGGCTTTGAGCACGCCTTCTCCTGTTACAATCCTCGTTCCGTCATCCACCTGATTAGGTCCTTCAAATATGTTATCCGTTGCTTTCCCCTCTCTCTTTTTCTCTCTATCTGGTCTGTTAGTAACAGGTTCTCTAAACCCTCCTTCCTCATTGCGTGTCCCAGGAACTTCAGCTCTCTCTTCCTAATGCTCAGTATTTATTTCCTTTTTGTTTCTATCATTTCCAAGACCTCATCATTGCTCACATGTTCGATCCATGAGATTCGCAGCATCCTTCAGTAGGACCACATTTCAGTTGCTTCAAGTTTTTCCTTCATCTTTGATGGTATTGTCCAGCATCCACTGCCATATTGAAGGACGTAGCAATACAGTACTCACTTCCTAGTTTCTAGCAAAATTGTTCCGTTTCTTAATACTTTACTCAACTTCTGGAATGCTTCCTTCGTCATGCCAATTCGCCTTCGGATCTCTGTGTCGCACTTTCCGTCTTCTGTTATAACGCTTCCCAGGTATTTAAATTTTTGTACCTGCTTGATTCTGGTATCCCCGACCTGTATTTAGCATTTTGGGCTGCCCTTTTTACTGATGACCATGCATTCAGTTTCGTGCAGTTTATTTCTAGTCCTTTCTTGTTACTTTCTTCTGCTATCTTCTGTAAGAGGTCTTGTAGTTTCATTTCGTATATTCGGTGACTAGCAAAACAGATACAATTTTCATATTAAATCATCGGCCACGAAGTAAATTTCCAAAATGACTAAAATAAATTGAGAGAGTTTTGCCTCCCTGAAAACTTATACGGTTGTATTCGATATAAATAAAAAAAGATATATTTTGACATACATAGCTACCGAGTTAAATTGAGTTCTTTGAAGTTCCGCTGCTCTCATTAGAGGCTGATAATTTATCAGCGTGCAATTTGACACCGGGGTTATTCAGATACATGAGTCTCTACCATTCTTTTCTTTTTGTTGACGATGAGTAGGTAAAGAGGACGAAGAAGAGATTAAAATAATAAAAGCATCATGAAGGAGAAAGTGAGAGGGTAGCGAATGCGGGTCGCCGGGACATTTGTGTCAGATCGGCATCCTGAGAATCATTTGTAACATTGTGACTAACTGCTCTCTCTCAGTTCAGTGCTCTTTTCTCTTTAATTTAACTTTCATTATCTATTTATATCAAAATACGATTTGACATCAGCTCATAATTTTTTCTAATTTTAAGTCGCTCTCTTTTCATTGGTCTAAGTAAATTTTCACATAGGCATGCTTAACTTTGCCTAGGTCGTCTTTTTTCGGCACAGAGCCAATCCCTTTTTCTATTAGTCAAAATAGATTTTTGCACTGGCTTGTAAATTCGAAAACAGTGAAGACGTGAGTTATTTGTATTCCCTATTCACTACAGGGAAACTAAACAATGTAGCTTTTTTTTTAATCATATCACCCCAAGCAAGGCAGTAATGCCACTGATGTGCAGGGGGCTACATAAGAGTGAGAAGATTAGAAAAGAGAAAAACCGGAAACCACATCCTAAACAGGAAACAAGAGATGAGCCTCTTCACCTGTTCAATAGACGTGGGTGGAGTGTGAACCGGGCGATAGTTTAGTCTATCAACTCCAATTAAGCTTGTTTAAACATTTTCCATAGACATTGTAGTAGAGTAGTTAGAGGTTTGCAAGATTCTGTCTATGGCAAAAATGTTGAAAAGTAGAAAATCATTAATCCCAAAAAGTTGCGTAGACAATTTTGGATTTAACAATCCTGGAAAGTATACCGACGGTATCAACAACTGAAATATGCTCTGAAAGGTTTTAACTTCACTATAGGACTGAAACTTATCGAATACAATTTGCCAAAACCTTTCCAGCAATGGCTTCATCGTCTCACGAATATAGAACTGGGTATGACCATGAACTACAACCAACAGCAAGGAATCTGATTGGGTGCTGAATCAGCTCTTAATTGCTGCTGCTCCCGGGTCCACTGTGACACTTAGTAGTAGCACTTGTTAGAAAACCAGCTTTGGGCTAATAGTGAACCTCTAAATTGAGGTTAAATAACTGATAATATACAAATACTTTTACAAAGCAAAAAAAAAAAAAAAAAAAAAAGAAACAACAAAAAAATTAACCTACATTTTTTTTTAATCATTTCACCCCGAGCAAGGCGGAAATGCCACTGATGTGCAGGGGGCTACATAACTGTAAAAAGATTAATTAGAAAAGAGTGAGGAGCACAAACTAGTTAGAAAGGAGCAATAGAAAGTTGAGAATGCAGGTGCGATGACAGATACATAAGTGGAGAGAAAGGGGGTGGGGAGAGAACTAAAGTTCAGTGGTTAGTAGATAAGTATTGACTTTACATTTAAATTTCTGGAGGTTGTAGCCGTCAGGAAGGCAAGAATATGGGAGCGAGTTTCACAGGCGGAAAGTGCGAGAGAAGAAGCTGCAGGAGTAGAATTGTCGTCTGCATTTGGTTAACCTGACTGTGAATGGGTGGGACCCAGTTGCCAGTCTGGTTGCACGAGTAAACACCTGTTGAGGAGGCACCAGTGACTTAAGTTCGTCCGAGCAGAAGCCATGAAAGTATTTATAGAACAGACAAATGGAGGCCACATTTCGACGGTGGGGAAGTGGCTGCAGTCGAGCCACCAGATCAGTACCTATCACATTACAGACTCTCCTTTGGAGCCTGTCAAGAACACTGAGGAGAACGGCAGGGGCGCCTGACCATAAATGGCAGCAGTACTCCATGCACGGACGGATGGTTGACGCAATAAACATCCTGGATCGACACAGTGACCCAACCTTCTTAGCAGTAGATTTTGCTATGGATTCAATATAGTGATTCCATTTGAGGTCTGAAGAGAGGGTAAGGCCGAAGAGGCGTAGTGTGTTGATCTCAGGCAGAATCGCTTGGTCCATGCTTATGGGAGGCAGGAGAGGTTACCTGTAATGGTTGACAGAAAACAGCTTGGTCTTAGACGAATTGAAGCTGACAAGCCACTTCTTGCCCCAGTTCACCACAGAGTGTAGATCCCGTTCAAGGTCAGCAGCGAAATTATGTCTGTCCGCCACGACAGGTTTCTTACGTGGTGCGGGAGTATATTGTAGTGTCATCTGCGTAGATGCCTACTTGGGACCTAATCTCATCTGGGAGGTCGTTGATGAAAATAAGGAAGAGCGTCGGGCCCAGGATAGAGCCCTGTGGGACACCAGCATTCGTGATGTAGGATGAAGAGGCATGCCCATTCAAAACGACCTTCATTTTGCGGTTATTTAAAAAAGATTGGATTAGGTCAAGCAGGCGACCGGTAATACCGTAACCCACTAGCTTGCATAGGAGGCCAGAGTGCCAAACCCTGTCGAAAGCCTTGGAGATGTCCAGAGCAACTGCGCGAGCCCCGTCAGACTCATCAAGGGCCTGGAGCATGTACTCCGTTACGGTTGTTAGCAAGTCGGCCGTGGACCTGGCAAAGTGGAAGCCATATTGTCTGTCAGAGAAGAGTTTGTGGGCAGTGATATGTTGAACTATTTCAGCATTGATTATGGCCTCGAATACTTTCCCGAATATCGGTAGAAAACTGATAGGGCGATAGTTGGATGGGTCCTAGGTTTCACCACAATTCTTAAATACAGGAACGACTGAAGAGAACTTCCAGCATGCAGGAAAGCAGGAAGCAGAAAGGCAGTAGTTAAACAGTTTAGAGAGGACAGGGGAAAGTTCAGGAGCACACCTCTTAAGGGCTATCACCGGGATTCCATCGTCTCCACTCGCCTTATGGGGGTCGAGTTTTGAAATTACTCGGGATACTACTGTCGGGGTAATATATACGTCGTGCAGTTTGGCCTCAGTACTAATCGGGAAGAGGGGTGAGTGTACTCCAGACGAGTCAAATGTGGAGTTGGATGAGAATCTGCGGGCAAAGCACTCAACTTTGTCCGCAGATGACGTGAGAACATCAAATTCATGGATTAAAGGAGGTATTGAGGATTTCATATTGTTCAGCACTCGTTTGCAAATCATCCAATAGTCCTTGGAGCCGAACTTGCGGTCAGCTATGCGCTGTCGCATTCTCTCAGCAAACAACCGTTTCTCGTCATTTAGGGTCCTCTGGCATTTTCAAGCCACTCACTCAGAGTGATGGGCATTGAGGTCTCACTTGCTACGGCATTCACCCTGGTCGGGTTGAGCCGGCTTCCACCCAAGCGATGAAGAAAAATTCGTTAGGATTTGTTCAAGGGCAGGGCCGCAAGTTCTACTCTGTATAGACCTTAGGCATTTTAATTATCTCGCAAGAGGTTGCCAATACCTGCTGCGGTAGGCTTGTTGGTAGCCAAGGCTATAGAACCCAATCTGTCCTGTTATTTAACACATAACTGGAAGGAAGAGACAGATTAATACCTCCCCCAAGGATATTAGCGCGTAAGTGAATGCAGGGCACTCAACTGAAATTTGAACTCCCTCGATTCTCTTTACATCCGTCAAGAAACGCTTACAGCACCTCGTATTTCAAAGCGGTCATCCATCAAAGTACTGACCAGTCTCAATGTTGCTTAACTCCGGTGATCGGACGAAAACAGGTGTATTCAACGTGATATGACCGCAAACACACACACACACCCACACACACACACACACACAAAATAAATAAATAAAAAATAAAAATGAATAAATAAAATAAAATAGACAACAGAAATAGATAAAAAAATATGACCAACTGATGTTTAAAAAAATACTCAAGATCTCTAAAAAACTAAATTTCGACATTAAATGACCTATAACGATTTGATATGCCGTTAAACAAACAGACAAGCGGAATGAATAGGATTGTAGCCAATAATGAGTAAATAAGCAGATTGCTATGACAGAACAATTCAGTTACACCGTATATTTAATTTACAGATAATGTTAATAATATTTACGTAAGTTTTATATATGTTTGACCGAACTGTTTGGCAGGGTGTTCTCTGACAAGGGATAAACAAATTAGTTTTTTTTTTTACTTCTATAAATAATATACTTTATCTATTATCTATATGTGACCACCAATCGATTAGAAACGAATATAATAATTGCAACATCTTTTCTATTTGTCCAAGTATCAAGAACCAGGAAATAAAGTGCGAAGCCCTGCGATGCTAGTTTAGTATTTTCGTGATTCCATTACTGATTCCAATCATGTGGGAGAGTGGATGATACTTTTTCGACACAGTATATGACGTTTCGACACATATAGATGTGCGTTGTGGTACAGTGGATATCGGCTCTGAACGAGAAACCGAGGAGCCGAGTTCGAATTCCAGTTGAATCCATTGTATTCACTTACGCGCAAATACGCTTGGGAAAGGTATTAATCCCTCTCTTCCTTCCAGTTATGGGTTAAATAGCAGGACAAATTGGGCTCTATAGCCTTGGTCGGCAACCAGTTTACCGCAGAAAGCAATGGCAACCTACTGCGGTATAATCTTCTGCCCAGTCAGTCATATCTCTTTCGAGACATGATCGCCCAAGCATGTATCACGTATGGCACTTAACTGACTGATTGATATGACGTTTTACTCGGGGTTAGTTGTGTAGCTATAGGGAGATGATTAATGTTTTTTTTTATTCGGCCTTGTGTCATACTCAACCGAACTCCCCAGAGCTTACAAGTTTTATTCAGAATTATCAGAAGTTTTTCATCAGAAGGTTGGTTTTCGGCAGGTTGGAATGTCTGGGATTGTGTGGAATAGTGTCAGAATAAAATATCTATTTTTCATGTAAAATAGAAATTTATTAAAAGAAATGAATAACAAGAATTCGTATAAATTAATGTTCAATTATAAAGTTTAGGATATAAAGGTTTGCAGAAAATGTTCGTAGTAGTAATCTAGGCATTTAAAATGACCGCAGAAGTTGAGAACTCATCGTTGTGTAGTAGCAGAATGTAAAGACTTTGTTCCTTCCTCTTTTTAGTAGGTCATGATAGGTTGAGAGAAAGAGAAGGCAAAACAAAGAAGTTGTACTTAACACGTTCATTTTGATGTTGCTGTTGTTCTCTATAGCGGCGTGAAAATGAAGAAAAGGACGTTGGAAAGAAAAGTCGAATTAAACGGTGGCGTGACCGGGTTGGCGTTGAGTGAAAAAGAAAAGAAAATTGCCAGTGAGGACGAGTCAGCTTGAAGTTTCTTCTTTACATGGTGAGATACTGTCAGCTACTGCTTCCATCTGACTGACTTTGACAGGTTAGCGCCCGTGGTTTAAATAGTGAAACTTCTCATGATGCCGGCTCCAGCGAGCCTTTTCACATTTAGGCGTGAAAATAAATCATGTATGAATTTATTGTTTTTAATCCAATAACAAGACAGATTGGGTTCTATAGCCTTGGCTGGCAACCCGTCTACGCAAAAATTAATTGCAACCTACTGCGGGATAATATTTTGCCTTGTCAGTCATATCTCGAAAGGGACATGATCGCCCAAACCTGTACCCCGTATGGCACTTAACTGATTGAGTTTGTATTTGTCAGTCATCGTAAATATATCCTTATTTCAAAACATCGATACATGATCTTGCCTATCAATTACACCGGAGTTGAGAGTATAGAGTTTACCTACAGACCGATTCAATAGGCTGGGTACTAGTGCGCATTATCTGTGTGTGAGTATCTATTTAAATGTTAAGATATTTAAACTTTTGCCCACCCAATACAAGTTGTAAGAGAAAGTCAATATTTATTGCATACAGATGTTGAAAAGAGATAACGACTGACTTGTGACCTAAAGCGGTTATGGTTATATTGATCAGTGAAACATTTTTTTGAAAGCTGTCACAATGCGTCGAGTAAAATAAAGGAAGGTAAAGACGTGTTTGGGTATTGCCTATTTATTAAACATTAATATTTCGAGATCAAAATCTCATCTTCAGAATGGCAGAGAAGCTTTTGTCTGTCCGAGTGTGTTCTAGGCCTTTCAAAGAATGGCTATTCCTGGCTGGCTGGCTGGCTGGCTGGCTGGCTGGCTGGCTGCTGCTGCATGTGTGTGTGTGTGTGTGTGTGTGTGTGTGTGTGTGTGTGTGTGTGGCCCAGATAGATAAAACAACAGTAATGAAATTGATCCTCTTCAGCCCAGTCAAAGAGTCAAAGGAACGGTCGCTAAGATAAATCACACATACAAGCAGACTGATATCATCAGACCCAAAAGACCCCAACTAGAATACACACGATTAAAATGTCCGTTTATGGTTTGTATGGTAAATAATCCAAATTGAGATTTCAATACTTTTAGCGGCATCAAGGAAAGGCGACAAATTACCAACAATCCATTGGTTCAAATGCCTTCCGCCTAATGTTAAAGAAATGCACAAGAAATACAAACTATTGATGAATATGTCTCACATCTTGCATGTCCGGAATATAAACAAATGTTTCTTCCAAGTGTACTTGATTAGTCAAGTGAAAATCCACAACTGCACTAATTAACGGTAACTACTAAACTTGTCCCTATTAAAACTGATGAATTAATTTTGTATTAACCTCTTTTCTAACTTTTGAGAATTAATTAAATCCGAAACACATATTGGATTGCATGAATAATTAATTTCGTTGTTTTTTTTTTCATTTTTTTTTCAATCTTTTACACCACACACGCATCCATTCACAATTAAAAACGATATTACCTGCAGATATTGTAATAAGACATTGTCCAGTTAATCTGAACGGACCATATACCTGAAAATCTATACTAAGCGAACCCAGAAGGCATAAACAGTTCATCCTTATTGTCCTACATCTACCGTCTGTAATCACCCTGATGTGGTATTATGGTTAGCAAGGTGGTCTTGCTTGATTTATTACAGCTGAGTAAATTCGTTCCACACAAGGGGACCGATACTTTAGATCTTCAGCCACATCTAAGCTGAGCTTAGAAAATCACTATCTACCGCTCGTATAATAAGTGTCATCATATGAAAAAAATTACGGTCATCATATGAAAAAATAAATCAGTAGCATGTTATATAAATTAATGAAATAATCATGGAAATGAATAAATAGGTGAATATGCTGAAAATTAAAATTATGCAGTTTTTTATGAGTTAAGATTCATTTGTACTTTTATATTTAAGGTTGATTCAGGAGAAACGAATTTAAAATCTAGACGACACGGTGCTTTTTAATTCTATTTCTAAAGGCAAAAAATATTGTTCATATTTACTAATTAGCAGTATAGCCCGGTGTTTCTCGGGTGTAATGAAAGCTTTAAAACTAATCCATAGTCTTGGAGCTCAGACTCTGCCTAAGGAATATTTGTGTGACGTTTGGTGAGAATCGGATAAAAATTGTGGATTTGTATAAGGGACATACAGACAGATAAGCAGATACACACACAAAGATATTGCCTTATATATTATCTATTTTCTGCACTATTGTAAGAACTGCAACCTTGAAACTTCTGAATATCGTTTCTTATGTCTTTGTCCATGAGTGTATGAAATTTAATTATAATCGAACCACTCCTTCTATAACGCGATTTTTTCGATTACCGATTATCGGGGGGTACCTCGACACAAAACCTAGCTAAGAACACTCGCAAACGCTTATAGTACAACTGTGTAAATTTGAAAGAAAATCGGTTCAGCTGTTTCGGAGACTATAGGTAACGGATACACACACAAATTTTCATTTATAAATAAGTTTAGAGAATTCTTTTAAGAAAAAGAGCATTTATGAAACTCGAGGTTTGACGTGCATAAGTCAACAGCCGTGTTCCTTTCGAGCTTTTTTCGAATACATGACAATTCAGAAGTAATAATCAAACAGAATCTGTGTTAATTTGTTTTTACTCGTTTGTATTTGTCAGATACAATTTCTTTTCAGCAGCCTGTGTAGTCTAGTGCACAGGTCACGTGAATTGTGTGAAGCCCGGGAATCGCAAAACAAATGGCGGGTACAGCAAAAGATTAGCGATTTGACGAAAGCTATAAAAACAATCAGTGTTAACAAAGTTTGGATTATCGATACAAACAAACTGTCTAAAGACAATGCGAAGTAAGTGTACTTAGCATCAGTAACATCTTAAGAGCATTATCTGCTAAATCCTTAAATCTATATTAAAGAGCAGCCCAGGATGGAAACTACGAATTGGTGACACCAAAATCAAACCAGTACTAAACTTTAAATTTTACATGAAAGTGTTTTGACAGACAAGGGATAAGCTATATTGAAATCTGATGATGAATTTGAATAGGAAAGATACCTTCCATAAATTAAGCAACGTATTAAAAACACAATAATTTCGTTAGAAACAAAGAAAAGTATAATCTGTTATACACCAGCGGTATTCGATGCTGGTATAATATATGGCTTACCCGGTTTGATTGTGTTATATATATATATATATATATATATATATATATATTGTGGGAACATTATTTTTGATCGATGCTCATATTTAAGTGTGTCGATTGACACATTTTCTTTATAAAAAATTATCGTAAATAATCAGGGCAGTAGATATAAATATTTAATACTGTTTAATTAAAAACGGATTATCTATTTAAATATGAGTATTGATAAAAAAGTAATGTTCAAACAAATCATTTCAGATTGTCGGTTGTTTATAACCAAGTTTCGTTAATCTTCGTTATATATATATATATATATATATATATATATATATATATATTGGTTGTTTAATTCTACTTAGTTTTAGGTCAGATTAAAATTAGACCACTACACATTTGTATAAAAAAGTGCCCAATACATTTATATTGTAGAACTTCTGAGTATTCTTTATTTGTAAAGGATTTTTTAAGCGATCTAGGTTTAAAATAAAAAAAAAAACTTAAATTGTACTAAATTCGCTAGCGACGTGTGGAAATTGAAATTAAAATATGCAAAAGACACAGACATAACGTGGAGTATAGTGAAAACAGCCAAAACTTACAACGAGGGCAAAATATGTAGACTGTGCCAGGAAGAAAAGTTAGCGATCATGCTATTCTTAAACAAAAATGAACTATTGAATGAAAGAAGAGAAATTATGACTAAGTGTAACCATACCAAAAAATACCTATTAGATTCATACAACCATGGATGAAAACGTTATAATTTCTTGTAATTTTAATAACTGCATTTATAATTGTCCTTTAAGTGAGCGTCTTTAATAAAAAAAAAAGTAAACAGATTAGTTATAGCAAATCGCCTGAAAATACCACTCATGGTAGAAACCTAGGTCGCTTAATAACACGTTTAGAAATGAAGTATATATATATATATGTATAATATATGGCTTTTTCTTTATACTAATTATTTCCTTAATACGTACTAGACAGTAATAATACTTATTATAATGCGTTATTTAAGGTAGGCAACATATACTATACTATTGAAAGAATTTCGTAGGCCACGTTCAAAATGTAGGACACATACTATACAGGCACCGGTCATTCTATATGTTATTAACTATTGGACAATGTCCTAAAAAGACGAAGACAATCTCTGAAACAACAGGAATATGCCTCTACTGAATGGTGTAAGAATATCATGAATTGGACATGCAACTAAGATGGAAGTTTAGGGAGAATGTGAGCAAAACTAATACTTACAATTAGAATCAGGAGACAATTGAACTTTCCTGGTAGTATAAGGAGGAAAGAATGCTTGGAAAAATTTGGCACTTACAGGGCATATTCAAGGCACGATGCGGAACGGAAAGCAGTGATTTATTTACCTGACAAGTTAGATAAATGTTTCTCGAAACAGAATAGGAGATATTATAAACTGACAAACATAATTTGCTATCTGAAAATGGTAGGGAGTTAAGGCGAGTTATAATCTTCCATGTTTTTAAGGACACCTAAACGGAAAGCAGGTTTCAAGATAATCAGCGTTGGAACATTCCTATCTTCAAAGAAATTTTCTCAAATCCACGTATATGTTCCAATACAAAAAATGTAATTAAATCCAACACAAATATGTGAATAGACATGTAAATAGTCACGATAAGAAAAAAAAAGTTATGTGTTTTTTCTTGGCTTAAGTATTTTTAAACATGTCACCAAAGTCTGAGAGGATATTGGTCGTCAAACTCGCACCCAACCTCAAGAGGATCTCTTATATACAATCCATTGCTAAAAATTAGGTCTGCCTAATGATCTGCCCCGGTGTACCGATCCAGTAAGCATCTTACACCTCATTGTGTCCTGTAGCTTTACAAAAGGCATATCAGGCCGAAAATGTTGCCATAGTTGGGCGAGAGATTCTAAGTTCCGAATTTCCAGTCTTTACAGAATTCAAAGGGTTTTCGAGTACTTGTTAGAGATAAATCTTTTCCACCCTCCATTTTCTCTGTCAAAGATTGGATGTGACGAGTTTCTCACTGGTCTATCGTAGCGATAGAGTAAAGTAGTATAGAAATTCCTCGTGCGAACGGCAGGGATTCGCTATACCCCTTACATAGTAGAAAAGCACTAATACTCCGTTCGTATTCCATCGTTCAGAAGTAAGTTACGCGCACATAGCTTCTTCCCGAGAAAGAGTGTCATGTGGAATTGGTTCCCGAATGTTGTATGCCGACTTTAACGACGACAAAGTTTAAACTTGGACCGAAAACATTCTATCTTTTTGCTTATAAAATGGACCGTCTTTTTCACTTTATAAAATGACGAGTAGAAAACATGTATATTTATATAAATAAAGGTATACAGCGTAGCTTCTTTCTCTTCTTAGTAACGTCAGCTGCGGAGTGGGAGGTGGTCGTGTCGGAGCACACACGCATACCAGGGGACCAGCCAAGAGACCGCTCGCCCCCTCCCTGTCTGTGTGTGTGTTTTCCGATCTCAACTACCGCCTGACTTTCTACTGTCAACTCAACTGTCTTCAAATCTATATACCGTGAATCTCGTTTTACCACGTCATCTGTCAGGCGCATTGTTTACAAAACAATTCCGAGGTTTACATTATCTCACTTTAGCTACGCTGGTTATCAAAACAGTTTTTGTCGTCACTCGATGTCTGCATTACGTAATTTTCCATACAATCAAATATGTTCAAGAAAACATTCACTTTCCTTTGCTAGCCAGTTTGCATATCTTTTGCTGTTTCATAAAAATACACTTCTGCGAGAAATTATGCAACAAGTCAGATAATATATAACAAGTCTATGTTTCTCCAATTAATACAATCTTGACCATTTCTAGTCTAGAGTTAAGCGTTTTCTTCCCCCTCCTGTCTATATAAACTACTCCTTACCGTAACCTCCTTTCTCAAATGGCCCCTTGGCCTTCTATAGAGTGATTCTTATTGCAAAATAAAAAAAAGCAATGAAATACATCAACTATGACTCACACAAAGGAATACTGATGTTTAACGAATATGATAAAAACACTAAGGGAGAGAGAACATTAAAAGACCAATAATCAAGACAGAAGATAACGATTGACACTGAATATAAACTTTTAAACTGGGTTGCAAGTAGTTAATTTTGTTTAGTTGCATATCAACCTGTATGGGTTATTCAATACCAAAATGTAAATATATTCAACGCATTTTTATGCTTTCAACTACAAGTGTTTTGTTGGTAACATTACTATAAATGGAAATCTTAGTAATTTCCCAATAAATGTTAGTATTTTTTATATAAAAATGTATTGCTGGTCTTATTAATATATAAATCTTTTGTTTTGCATGCGGGCTCACTAGTTCTCTATAGCTAGGACCCTAATAGATGCTGTTATCCTAGGATCTGGGAACAACAGAATTAAGAGGTGGTTCAACGCTCCTTGAAGCGTCCCAACCAGACGTCTTGCTATCGGATGTCAAAGGGCCTGAGGCTAGAATATAAAATAAAATGTTTGAGAGACATTCACAAATCATATTATGTAAAAGGGAATCATCGTGAATTAATAGATTTGAAAAGTCATATTACTGAGAAATTTGAATATAGTGAATGTGTTTGTTTTGTTTTTTCTGCATATCCATCTCAATCTGTTATTTAATGCCGATAAGTGTTTTAGGATAGGTCCGTATAAATGGAGTACGCATTGTTTGTAAGATATTAGTTTATAGATCATGTTTCAGTGACGCATTTTTGTAAAGAGATCCTTTTCGAGCGTCAAATACATTGCCGGTAATATTTTTGTTATTCTTCAAAAGAGTATTGCTGTTCATTTATTTTCTCAAAAATTTTCTGCTGGTAATTTTGTATATAACTTTCAAAAATATATTGATGGTAATATATTATTTTTTCAAAAATTGATGTTTATTTTGTTAAGTTTGTTTCATCACATGTTATATTTTCTTGCGAAGGTTGATGAATATGACAGTATATCATCCATATTTATAAGATGCATAGACACTTCTGAACTCTAACACAGCGTGAAGATTAAGATTGTGCAGCTACAGATTTCAATCTCCCATTTTGTGTCTGACCTGACCCTCGTATATTTAGGAGTCAGATATACATCTATAGCGATTACATGAAACTGATCCTTTAGAATTTTTTCAATTGCTTCGTAAGATGTGCGAATAGTGTAACTTTTTTAGGCTAAGTGACGAAATCAGCGATCAAAGTTACATTTTTAGTTTAGGTTTTTACGTTAACATTCGTACTAATATATTTGAGATGGGTATGGTTTTATCAGTTCTCGCTTCTCCATTAAGTGGATTAAATAGAAAGTACACTGGATTCTGAAACCTTGGGCGGAAAACTGCTTATGTGTTAAACTCATTACGAGAAGATATAATATTTCATTCAGCTAAGTGCCATATGTGATACACGCTCGAAAGAGACATGACTGACTGGGCAGAAGATTATCCCGCACTAGGTAGCCATTGCTTTCTGCGGTAGATTGATTGTCAGCCAAGGCGTTAGAACCCAATATGTCCTATTATTTTACCCATAACTGGAGGGAAGAGATGGATTAATACCTTTCCCCAAGGGTGTTTGTGCTTAAGTGAATGAAAGCAATTCAACTGGAATTCAAAGTCGGCTCCCCGATTTGTCGTTTCGAGTCGACATTCACTGCATCAGAGCGCACATCAATTAAAGATTAAAAAAAAGATGCATTATTGATGATACCAATTTGAAATATCATTTAAAATATGTCAGAAATATGATTTTTTTACATTATTTATTCATTTTATAAAAGCGAGTTATATACTATTTTCTGTGTCTACGAGGAATTTTGAAGAAAGAGTGTTTTTTGTTAGTAAGTAGTTTTGGACTGATTGTAAAGATTAATGTAACTGTACATGATGTGCGTTGTTTTGCCTTGTATGCCTCATGGCACTTAACTGACTGGCTACAAGGAGTCAAATATTTTATAATTTATATTGTTCAGTAGATATTTGAACGTATGAACGATAAAATGAGTCAAGTAAAGAGAATTCGAAGTGTGCTAGAGGGTTTCACTATTTCACGTCTTTATGTTTCTGTAAATCAATTTTGTAACATGTTATCTTGATTTGTCCTCATGGAAAACAAAACCTTCTCTATTTACATAAATGATCCGTATCTTTTGTGCTAATGTGTTTTCAAATGACGAAAGACAGATAAAATATCAATTTTGAAACGCTTAGCAGTCACTTCCGTTGAAATCTTTGGTTTATTCTCCAGAATTCTAAGCAGGGCTTTTTACTATGGATATTTGGGGATTTATGTTCTTCGATTTGTGTTTTTGTTTTGTTTACTTTTTTTTGAAGCATTCACTATGGGGTTGGAAGCTGTTATTTAGATCTGCTTCAACGAGGAGCATATTTGTTAGTTTGTTTAAGCCTTCTTGTAGTGATTCTCTGGTGATACCGACTGAGCCAAAGCGATGGACCGGATTTTGGCGCTCTCACGACCAAAAGTCGTCGGTGCGCAGCCGGATTTGCGCGGATGTTCCGGTTGAAAACTAAAAATTAATTAAATATTAAATTTGCAGTTCGCGAGCCTACGCGAATTTTATTTATTGGCCAATGGGAAGCCCAGAATCAAATACAAGTGTAAATTCCCAAATGAACTGCTGCGATCCAAAACGTCGAAATAAAAAGCCGATGCAGAAGGCATTGCCAGACAGACAGACCCAGACGAGAGAGAGACGAGAGTCATTAGTATCTCCCTTGACCAAGTCAAATGGCTTACTATCCTAGCCTCCCTTCACTCTCATCTTTCGCTGTCTCAAAACTACTTACTGAGCTAAGGAGCGAATACATCAAAGACATTCCTTACTTACAACGCTCCCACATTCCTAAGCATTAATTCTCTTTTCAGCATTTTATTGCCATGAACATTTTAACGTTCGTTGGACACATGTGTAAAGGATTACTTTAATTGTAAAAAAACCTTAATTGATATGTGTATATATAAAATGTTATTTTTCAACTCAATTTGCTTTTCTTGATTTATAATCATTTTATGACTTATAGTGGGCTATCTACAACGAGATCAAATTCCGTTCATCTGCAACAACATACTACTACCCCCACTATAAACTGGAAAAGAATGGATAACCCACTATAATTCCATTAATGTTTTGAGTTCTTTTATTAGGTTTATCATTTCGGGATGGGGCATTGATTGTGTTTGGTTTGGGTCGTTGGTGTGATTGGTTATGTTAGCATACGTTGTTGTTGCTGTGAAGTCTTCCAAATTTTTTCTTGCCTCTTGGTATATTTTTAGTCAGTATTAATTCCTTATATTTTTTCTCACGACACCGTTTGACGTCTTCAAAGATTGTGGGGTTAGTTTTCAAATTGTAAAATGAATTTTGTTTCAATAGTAGTTGTATGTTTTTTGTTACTTCAACTAGTAAGGTATTTGCTAATTTTTTAAAACCAATTTTGGTTTTATTTTAGAGCTGATAATTTTCTCCGTTGTGAAAGGAGACATCTTATTAAATGGGACTGCTTCTATTAATTATAGTACGATAAATGGAGGGAAGAGAGTTTCATTGGAATCTTGGTAAAATTCGCCATAATTTATGAATGAAGCGCAAGAATCAGTTTATGTATTGATTATAATAGAGAATCAATCTCTCGAATGTATATTATATAGTAACCACAGTCCATAATGGTCAGAAAATAAAGGATTGAAGGTTGACAACGTTACTGGATATAGAGTATCCACTTGACATTTGTTGACCATGTCCATCATAGTATATATATATATATATATATATATATATATATATATATATATAGTATCCTGGCAGCACGTATTCTGTTCAATGAAACAACGTCAAAGATTAACACTCCCGAATCAGACACTCTCCTGAACCGGACCAGTTCGGCAATACTCGGAAAAATATGCCCGCCTTTTATGCACGTCGCATTGAATATTTTGAGCTTCCTGATTGGTAAACTTTTAATTAGTGAAATCTAGGTGACCCGATACATTCCTCCATGTGCCACAGCTAAGCTGCGTTTAGAAAAATCATGATTTAACGTCCGTGTAATCTCAAAAGCCTTTATAAGTGTCAGGATCGGTAGTGATTGTCAGATTCATTCAATTTGTTGACGGTCATCCTGTGAGAAAAATCAGTCGCATGCTATATATATATATATATATATATATATATATGCTCTGTTTTGCATGAATTAAGATTCCTGAGTACGTTTATGTTTAGTGTTTATTCAGAAGAGACGAATTTAAAAATTTGTTGCATGTTGGTTACAATTGTAACCTTTCTCTAACATTTGTTACATATTGGTTACAATTGTAACCTCTCTCTAACCTTTGTTGCATATTGGTTACAATTGTAACCTCTCTCTAACCTTTGTTGCATATTGGTTACAATTGTAACCTCTCTCTAACCTTTGTTGCATATTGGTTACAATTGTAACCTCTCTCTAACCTTTGTTGCATATTGGTTACAATTGTAACCTCTCTCTAACCTTTGTTGCATATTGGTTACAATTGTAACATTTCTCTAACCTTTGTTGCATATTGGTTACAATTGTAACCGTTCTCTAACCTTTGTTGCATATTGGTTACAATTGTAACCTCTCTCTAACCTTTTTTGCATATTGGTTACAATTGTAACCTCTCTCTAACCTTTTTTGCATATTGGTTACAATTGTAACCGTTCTCTAACCTTTGTTGCATATTGGTTACAATTGTAACCTCTCTCTAACCTTTTTTGCATATTGGTTACAATTGTAACCGTTCTCTAACCTTTGTTGCATATTGGTTACAATTGTAACCGTTCTCTAACATTTGTTGCATATTGGTTACAATTGTAACCAATAAGCAACAAAGGGTTAATATCTAAATAACCCGATTGTTTTTAGTTCTATTTCTACAGGCAAAAAATACCACTTGTTTATATATTTAATAGTTTATCTCTAATGAAAAACAGCATTTATTAAACTGGAGACTTGAACTGCAACCAGTTTAAAAGCATAGAAAAAAAAAAGAAAGAAAAATATCCGGGTGGGGGACACTAAGTTCCTTCACAAATCCGGTGCGAATAGTCCAGTAGGCAACGTAATAACAGAAACAGGATCAACAATTACAACCTTCCCCTCTCAATAGCGAAACTCGCATTTTATTCACCGATTGATTTTTTTTGATTGGCCACGCTAGACTAGGAGGGATGAAAAATTAGTATAGCTTTTGATATTCATGGCAGCTATTTTTGTGCTAGAATTTTCAGTAATTTTTCTTCAACAGACCATGGGCAAAACAGAAACTTTTTTCGAGGTCGATGACTTTCTTTCCGATACAAAACCTTGTAGAAGTCAACAACAGTTCCTTCTTCGATATTCTTTAGAATTCATGATAATTAAAAGGTAATAGATAAACGGAATATGTTGAATTTTTTTTACGAGTTTCTATTCATCAGTTGTTTTTCCAGCAGCCTCTGTAGTCTAGTGCACAGTTCACGTGAATTGTGTGAAGCCCGGGAATCGCAAAAGAAATGGCGGAAACGGTAAATGTTTAGCGATATGACGAAAGATATAAAAACAATCAGTGTTAACAAAGTTTGGATTATCTATAGAAACAAACTGTCTAAAGACAACGCGAAGTAAATGTACTTAGCATCAGTAACAATCTTAAAGCATTATCTGCCAAATCCTTAAATCCACTTAAAGGAGCAGCCCAGGATGCGCACTACGAATTGGTGACAACAAAATCAAACAAGTACATAGATTTAAATATCTAGAAAGCGTCTTAGCAGAGAAGGGATATGCGGTGGCGGATTTTGATGGGGAAAGATGCCTTCAATAAGTTAAGATATTAAGATACACGATAATTTGTTAGAAACAACCGTATTTATTTTACAAAGAATTTTACACGTAAAATCTTTTGTAAAATAAAGCTGATGATGGTACGCCTGAAATTGGTCCATACTTCCGATTTACCACGAAATAACGTGTCTGCCTTAATTTTTCTTATATATATTTAAAAATAACTTTAATTCAAACGGAAAAGTAGGAAGGTAAATCCCAAATCCTGATCCTAATTAATATTAAGGTTTTAATATTAAAAAATTATACAGGCGGAGAGCTCAATGTAACTAAAATTACAGAGCTAATATAAAATAAAATAAGTTTTCAATGCTCAAACCGTTGAATGATCATTTCAACATGAAATCCCTAAGAGAGATTTCATGTTGAAATGATCATTCAACGGTTTGAACATTGAAAATTTATTATATATACATACACACGTATTCTGCTATTTGTTGAAAATATTTATTTTCCTCAACACTTACTAGACAGTTATATTTCCTTATAATACGTTATTGAAGGCAGGAAACATACTATAATATTGATAGAATTTCGTTGGCCACAGTAAAAATGTAAGACACATAATAAACCGGTTCCGGTCATTCTATATGCTACTAAGTATTAGACAATATCCTCAAAGATGAACACTAAATCTGAGACTACAAGAATGTGGTTTTACATAAGTGTGTTGACAATATCATGGACCAAACATTCGACTAAGGAGGAAGTTTTGGGGATTATGTAAGCAAACAAGAAATCTTACACTTAGAATCAGAATTAGAAATTAAAAATTTCAGGAACATAAGGAGGAAAGAAGGCTGGAAGAATTTGGCACTTACAAGGCATATTCAAGACGTGGAAAGCAGCGGTTTATTTACCTGACAAGTTAAATAAATGTTTGTCGAAACAGAGTAGGAGATATAATAAAAGACAAAGCTTTTTTAGCATCTCAAATGGTACGAGATTATGGAGAGTCATAATTTCCAAGTTTGAAAGGGACACATAGAATGAAGAAAAAAAAAGCTTGCACCATAACTCATCTTAATTCAATGATCCATTTTTTTCAAGATAATCAGGATTGTAATATTCCTGACATCAAAGAAATTATATTCTTCTTCTATGTGCCCTGTCCCTTCAGGACGTAGGCGATCATGGATCTCCACGTCTCCCTATCCCTTGTGGCTCTTAGTATGTTTGCTCCTGTTGCTCCTGGTAACGCCCGTTCCGTCATCCACCTGATCAGACCCTGCAAATATGTTATCCGCTGCCTTCCTCTGTCTCTCCTTCCTTCTATCTGTCCAGTCAGTATCAGGTTCTCCAGGCTTTCCTTCCTCATTGCATGTCCCAGGAACTTCAGTTGTCTCTTCCTGATGCTCAGCATCAATTTCCTTTTTGTTGCCATTCTTTCTAACACTTCGTCGTTGCTTGTATGCTCAGTCCACGATATCCGTAGCATCCTTCTGTAGAACCACATTTCGGCCGCTTCTAGTTTTGTCCTCATTTCCGATGATATTGTCCAGCATTCACAGCCGTATTGAAGAACTGACATCACGTAGCAGTCTAGCACTCTTTTCTTCGTTTCTATTGAGATCTTCCTGTGTGTTAGTATTTTGCTCATCTTCTGGAACGCGTCCTTTGCCATGCCAATTCGCCTTCGGATCTCCGTGTCGCACTTTCCATCTCCTGTTAGAACACTTCCTAGGTACTTAAATTCTTGGACTTGTTTGATTCTGTTATCCCCCACCTGTATTTGACATTTTGGGTTGTATCTTTTGCTGATGACCATCAGTGGAGAGTGACAAGAAGGGACTACAAATAAACTTTAAGAAATTATATTACGCTCACCTATATATTCCGATACAAAAAAAAATACATGTAATTTTATTACATTATTATTATTACATTATTATTACATTACATTATTATTATTACATTACTATTATTACATTATTATTATTACATTACATTATTATTTATACATTATTATTACATTATTATTATTACATTATTACATTATTATTACATTATTATTATATTACATTATTATTATTACATTATTATTATTACATTATTACATTATTATTACATTATTATTATTACATTACATTATTATTATTAATTTAAATATTACATCATTATTACATTAAACACATGTTTGAATCGACCTGTAAATAGCGTCACGATAAAAAAAATGTGTTCTTTCTGGGATTAAGTATTTTTTTAACTTGTTACCCAAGTCTGAGAGGATACTGGTTGTCAAAGAGGAACTCCCATAGACGATCCATTGCTAAAAAGTTAGGTAAAAATAATCGGCCTCCTGTACCGATCCACCAGTCATCTGATCCTCATGATATCCTACACCTTTATAAGAGCAAGATCAAGCCAAAAATGTTGCCATATTTGGAAGAGAGCATCCTAGTTCTCCCTTTCCAGTTTTCATAGAATTCAAAGGCGTCTTATAGTATTTTTATAGAGAAATAGTGATAGAAGAAAGTGTTATAGAATTCCTGGTTTGTTTAGTTGCATATCAACCTGCATGTCTTATTTAATACCGAAATTAAAATATTTTGATCGCAATCTTTTGCTTTCAAATACATATATTTTGTTAGTAAATGTACTGTAAACAGATATCTTGGTAATTTCCCCAACAAATATTAGTATTTTTCATATTAGTATTGCTAGTATTTTTAATATATAAATTTCTATACATTCAGAGTGCATTGCTTTCATGCGGACTCAATATTTTTCTATAGCTGACACCCTAACAGTCACTGTTACCCCAGCACAGAGTGGATCTAGAAACAACAGAAATTAAGAGTTGGTTCAACGCTCCTTGACGCGTCCTAAGCAGATGTCTTGCTATCGGATGTCAAAGGGCCGGAGGCGAGTTTCAAAAATCATATTAATGCGAGTGAACAATCATGAAATAATAGATTTAAAATAACTTATTACTGAGAAATTCGAATATACTGAAAGTGATGTTGGTTTGCTCTTTCCGATTATGCATCGCATTGGGTTATTTAATGGTAACAATTTTTTAGGATAGGTAAGAATGAAGTGAGTGAGTCTTTTTCGTAAGATATCAGTGTATAGATTATGTTTCATTGACGCATTTTTGTAAATAGGTCCTTTTCAAAAGTTAAATGAATTGCCAGTAATACTTTTGTTGTTCTTCAAAAGAGTATTGCTGTTCATTTATATCCTCAAAAATGTTCTGAAAATTTTATACATAACTTTTAGAATTATACTGTTAGTAATATATATATATATATATATATATATATATATATATAATATTGCTGTCTATATTTTAGAAAATTTCTTTTATCGTATTTTATTTTTTCTTGTAGCGGCTGATAAATATGAAAGTATATCATTTTTTTAAATCATTTCACCCCGACCAATGCGGAAACGCCACTGATGTGCAAAGGGCTACATTAATGTAAAAAGATTAATTAGAAAAGAGTGAGGAGTACAAACTAGTTAGAAAGGAACAATAAAAAGCTGAGAAAGCAGGTGCGATGACAGATACATAGGTGGAGAGAAAGGGAAGGTTATACGGGGGTGGGGAGAGAGCTAGAGTCCAGTGGTTAGTAGATGAGTATTGACTTTGCATTTAAATTTCTGGAGGTTGTAGCCATCAGGAAAGCAAGAATATGGGAGCGAGTTCCACAGGCGGGAAGTGCGAGGGAAGAAGCTGCAGGAGTAGAATTGTTGTCTGCATTTGGCTAACCTGACTGTGAATGCGTGGGACCCAGTTACCAGTCTGGTTGCGCGAGTAAACACCTGTTGAGGAGGCATCAGTGACTTATGCATAGACACTTCTGACCTCTAACACAGCGTGAAGACTAAGATTGTGCAGCAACAATCCAGATATGATTTCAGTCACCCATTTTGTGCCTAACCTGACCCTCGTATAGTTAGGAGTCAGCCATACTTCTGTAGCGATTACATGAAACCGACCATCTAGAGTTTTTCAATTCCGTCATAAGATGTACGAATAGTGTAACTTTTCTAGGCTAAGTGATGAAATCAGCGATCGAAGTTACATTTTAGTTTGGCTTTTTACGTTAACATTCGTACTAACATATTTGAAATGGGCATGATTTCATGCCTTCTCGCTTTTTTATTAATTTATTAGAAAGTAGACAGAATTCTGCAACACTGGGCGAAAAACTGCCTAGGTGTTAAAACCATTGCAAATCATTCCGAAAAGCTATATTTCAATGAAATTTTAAAAAGAGCATAATTGCCTATCCCGATATGAATTATTATTTGATATTTTGTTATAATGACAAGGGCTAATACATTAAGAAGTTATCTTCCAAAAACGATACTTATATACCTATATTCACAAACAAAAAAACAAAAAACAAACTCTAGTCAGGTTTTCCAAGAATGCACATATCTAAATCTAAACTTATTTATAAACAGAACTTTGTCTGTGTGTGTGTATATCCGTTAACTATAGACTCCGAAACGGCTGAACCAATTTTCTTGAAAATTTACACAGTTGTACGATAAGCGTCTGAGAGTGTTCTTAGCTAGGTTTTGTGTCCAGGTACCCCCGATAAATATCAAAAATCGAAAGAATCGGGTTATAGATGGAGTGGTCCAATTTTAATCAAATGTGATACACTCATAGAGAAAGACATAAGAAACGATATTCAGAAGTTTCAATGTTGCAGTTCTTACAATAGTGCAAAAAACTGATAATATATATATATATATATATATATATATATATATATATATATATATTTATAAGGCAAGATGTTTGTGCGTGTGTGTCTGTTTATCTGCATGTGTGTCCGTATATTTTCAGCCCTTTTATTTTAGTTTTTGCTTCGGTTTTTGCTCTAAGTAGGAATAATTGTAGTTCTTAGTCTCAGCCATGATACCATTTACTCAGAGGACGTATTTAGCCTTCAAGATTCAGTTTACGACGAAAAAAACTTATTTGATATCGATACCAGAAAATCAAAATTTGACTTACATCCATTCATTTTTCTTTCAGTCTACGGTTTCGCTTTAACTGGAAACAACTATTGCTTTTTAGTGTTTCGTGCCAACGTCCAAAGAGTCTGAGCTCCAGGTCCATGGATTAGTCTTTAAGCTTTTATTACACCCGAGCGACGCTGAGCTATACTGCTAGTATTTATATTCGAGGGATTTTGAAGAAACATTGTGTTTTTCTTGGAAACTACTTTTTGACTGATTGTATAGAGTCCTGTAACTGTACCGGATGTGTGTTCTTGTGCCTTGTATTACGTATGACACTTACCTGAATGACTGCACTAAGTGAAATCTTTTAATAATTCATATTGTTCAGAACAATTGATCAATGAAAGGATTCAAGGCAGAAGAATAGGATAGGTGACGGAAGGTTTCAGCATTGCAGCTTTTTAAGTTTCTGCAAATCGGTTTTGCAACATGCCATCTTGATATTTCCTAATGGAAAATGTCACCTTATCTCTTTATCAAAATCGCCCATACTTCTTGAACTCAAGACACTTCAAATGGCGAAAGGGAATTGAAGTATCGATTTTGAAACGCTTAGCAATCACTTCCCTTTAAATCATTCGTTTATTCTCCAGTATTCTAAGAAGGGCGTTTTCATCATCGTCAGAAATTTGCTTATTCCTTTCCAAACATTCATATGGCTTAAAATGACGAAAGTTAACCTCTTAATCATCCATCTTAAGTCATTGATCTGTAAACAAAACTGTAGCCTTGTCAAGTGTCAACTGAACGATGACAAATTTTAGGATCTTGAACACAGAAATCGCTAACAAATGCAACGCCAGTGTCAATTTGTGGTCATTTGTTTTAAAAACATATGACAATTGAGCACGAACTTTTGCAATGATCAAATAAACGAAAAACGCGTGTGAAGAATTCGATAAAGGTTTGCATGATATAAGATCCGCAGATGATACAGTGCTGACTGCACACATAGAAAGTAAACAAGACCTTCGGAAATTAATTACAGAAAGTGAAAAGAAAGGACTATCTAGAAATTACAAGATAACTGAATGCATGGGAAGGAAGCAGGGAAAAATAAAGCCCAAAATGTCAATTTCAGGCTGTGGGTACTAAAATAAATTAGGTACAGAAACCAAAATATCTGGGAAATATCTTTACAGAAGACGGAATGTGCTACACTGAAATCCGAGTATGAGTTGGTTTAAAAGCATATCAACCTCTTCCCTGTTCTTTCATCACTTAGGCGATCATGGCTCTCCACGTCTTCCTATCCCTGGTGGCTCTTAGCACGCCCTGTCCTGTTACACTATGCAACTCTCGTTCCACCATCTAACTGAATAGGTCCTGCAAATATTTTATCCGCTGCTTTTCCCCGTCTCTTTTTCCCTTTATCTGGCCTGTTAGTATCAGGTTCTCCAAGCCCTCTTTCCTCGTTGCATGTCCCAGGAACTTCAGCTGTCCCTTCCTGATGCTCAGTATTAATTTCCTTTTCATTTCCATCCCTTCCGAAACCTAATCATTGATCACATGTCCGATTCATAATATTCGCAGCATCCCTCTGTAGAACCATATTTCACTTGCTTCAAGTTTGTTTTCATCTTCAATGATATTGTCCAGCATTTACTGCCATATTGAAGAACAGACATCACATAGTAATCCAGTACTCTCTTTGTTTCTAGCGCAATTATCCTGCTTTTTTTAAAATTTGGTTATAGTGAAAAGTTTAATTTAATCAGATTTTGATGAACAAGTTTTTTTTTTTAGAATGCAAAAAGTGTTTTCTGTTTGAGAAGGTCTTTTAATTTTAACCGAGTTTGTCTGAAACTGTCACAGTTTAAAAGAACGTATTTAACTGTGACGGGTAATTTACATATTGTGCATATTAGAGTGTCTTTCCTTTTTATGAGGTATGAGTTTTTTTATCCTTTAACTCCAAGCAAGGCGGAGCCACCACAGTAGCGCAGGGTGCTACATAAGAGAAGAGTGAGAGTTTAAGTAGGAGCAGTGCGAATAGAAAGACAACTGGTTACAGGTATTGTCAGATAAAAGGTAAGAGACAGATATGAATAACGGTATGGTGACAATTGCGAGGGTAGAGTGAGAAAGGAAAAGAACAAGATACACTTGGTGATGTGTAAAGGACGAGAGAAAGACTGGAATCAAGTGGATAAGAGATGGGAACTGACACTGCATTCAAACTCTAGGAGATTGTAGCCGTCAGGAAAGCAAGTATACGGAAAGGAGTTCCACAGGCGAGAAAAGCTGTGGAGTGGAAGTGACGGCTGCATTTGGTTGATTGTGAAGTCTGGAAAATTGTTACTTCTTTCTTTCTTTCTTTCTCTTTCTTCTCTAACCCATCGGCAACTTGCCAATGGTGTCTCGGATAGTGTGAAATTTTTTTCTTATGTATTTGATCATCCCAAATATTTGCATTTTGTCGTCTAAGAATTTGTTAATAGATTTTAGATCAGTATATGTTTTTTTTTAATTCGAGAATCCACGACAGTTCTAGACTGACCATTTTTACGTGGGTTTTGCAACAACAGCTGGTTAAAGCCACAGGTAGCGTTTATGGAATGGTTGTGGCTTGCATTCATAAGGTCGGGATGTTTCTAGAGATCCAGATATTGATGTATATATTCAGGAGATATTTCAGGGATATTGTTAGGAGTGCTTTGAAGAAGGTGTAGTGGATTTCATCAGGGCTAGTGACTGAGTTATTGATTTTCGGTATTGCGTTTTAAATATTCTTTGGATTAGTAAAGTAATATAGCGATTATATCCTGAAATTTTAAATGAGTTGTTGAAAAAGGGCGTAAAATGAATATGGTCGAAAGAATGCGAGCAGGTTTAAAACAAAATGAAAAGTTGTCTTTTATCAGACCTGTCGTTTGTACATTCCAACCCAAAGAAGAAAATTTTTGTAGCACCAGATGCCAGTAGTTGCGATATTGCTTCATAAATTCCAGAACGGATTGAAGAACGGAATAGCACATGCCTAGAGAACATTACTGACCGCTGAACGAAATTACAGCCAAATAGAAAAAGAGAGTTTAGCAATAAGTTACGCCGTGAAGAAATATCACAGTTTTCTATACGGAAGAGAGTAAACATATAGACCGCCGTTAACAATGTTTGAAAAAAAAAAGGTATAATAACTCACACGGCAAATTGACTACAGCGTTAGAGTGTAATTCTATTAAATTACAATTTTAAAATAGAATATGTGCCTTCAAAGAAGGCAGGTCACGCCGATGGGTTATCGAGATTGATGCCTGAATCTACGGAACCGTAGGAAGAAACGGCAATAGCGTTGCTAAAAGACGAACGTGAATTGCCGAGTCTCGTATCCAACACCATTAGAGAACAACCAGTTACTCTAGAAGAGACGAAAAAAGCAGCGGAGAACGACGGTTTTATTAAAAAAATAAAAAAGCAAGTTTGATTAATTGAGAAATACAAGAAAGGAAGTAGTGTGTCACCATTTTCAATCTGCGATCATGTATTATTATACGTAGATAGAGTAGTAATGCCGGCTACTCTGCAAAAGAAAATTATAAAAGAATTTCACACTGGCCATCGAGAGATTTCGAGAATGAAATCTCGAATGAGAAGCTATATATATAGGCCGAGAATGGACCAAACATAAAAAAAAGTGCAGAGGATGTCAACTGGTAGCAAGGTAAAGATTCAGCCATGGCCAAGTACAGATGTCCAATGGACTCGATTACATATCGACAATGCGGGGCCCATAAATAGATTTTACTATCTAATTGCGGTGGACAGTTTCACGAAGTGGCCAGAAATTGTTAAGTGCAGACATACAACGGCATCAAATACGACAAGCGAACTTAACGACATTTTTTGTCACTTTGTTATCCAAAAAACCGTAGTCAGCGAAACGGAACGCAATTTACGGGAAGAGAATTCAAGGAATTCAGTTCGTCATTGTCCATCGATCATATGACAACGCCAGTATATTACCCAAGGTCGAATGGACAAAAATTCGTGTACACCTTTAAACGAGCGTTAAAAAACGTGAAGGTGTGAACACGAATGAAAGATGTATGCAAAGATTTTTGGTAGTATATAGGATCACGCCAAACCCGAATAAGACATCAGCATTATCACTAGCAGAGTTAATGTTTGCGAAGAAGATACGCTCTGTATTTTACAGTATTAAACTAGTCCGGCGAGGAAACTTGCGAAAACAGAAAAGAAAATGACTAAAGCCTATAAGCCAGGTGACAAAGTTTTTTTTAAGAACTTCAGGGCTGGGAAAATGTTTTGGGAACAAGGAATAATTACCAAAAGATTGGTCAAGTCATATATGACATAAATGGAGAAACATTTCGATATAAGATACATTGGGATCAATTAAGACACAGACACACAGCAGATGTTACAGAAAACAACGAAGAGATTTCAACTGATTTGGTTTTAACACATTCACTCTTTCAGGATAATTAAAGCCGAAATATACATTGGATTACATGAAAAATTATTTTCGTTTTTTTTTTGTCTGAGTGAAAAATTCTTTGGCAATTTTTCTGGAGTAATAACTGTTTTTTTCAATTGTAGTTCCTACTATTTACTGCATACTTGAGGCAAGGAGATGTATTCATGCCTTTTCCAAGTTTATTTGCGAATAAGTAAATGTAACAAGACCGACTTGAATTTGAACTCGGATTTCCAATTTCTTATTCCAAGTCGAAAACTTTTGCACCACATACACATCCATTCACAACAGAAACGATATTATCTGCAGATATTGTGGTAAATCATATTCCAGTTAATCTGAACGAACGAAACATCTGAAAATCAACAGCGACCTAACCCCGAGGGCATAAAATGTTCAACCTTTTTTGACCTGTATCTTCTATCCATGAACATTATGGGTAGCAAATTTGTCTTTCTTGAATCACTACTAATGAGTTATGAGTTCATTGCGCACTAGGTGCCCGATACTTTCAGTCATGTGACCCATCAAGACTGAGCTTAGAAAATCACTATCTACCGCCCGTGTAATAAATGTTACACATCTTAAAAGCCATTGTATATCTCGGGATCGGTATACTCCGAGTCCCGCACAAGCGAGTGAGCTGGTCTGTTTAGCCTGGATTTTCAAAGATTCTTTTCGTGTACGCGTTTTTCGGGGAAACTTTTATCGAGACTGTCACCTTTCTTGATCAACATGTTTAAAATTTATAAAAATCTGATGTTAAATTTTAAATTGAAATACTGAGAATATCTGAACGTTCTCTGATCGACAGACCTTCAAAGAAGGTCGAAACGTTGTCTTAATAGCAACAGATATTAGAACAATACACCGAATGTAAATATTTTACATAACCCAGTAATTAGTACTTAATAAAACATGATTTTTCTTCCTTGGGCCGACATTACCAGTAACTTTATAAACGATGCCTTACATAGTGATTGTAAATATTAATTAAATTCATCGAAAAATCAATGGCCTGATATATTTCTTGAAATTTACTGCGGGATAATCTTCTGTCCAGTCAGTCAGTCATGTCTCTTTCGAGACATGATCGCCAAAAGTCTGTATCATGTATGGCATTTGACTGATATAAAAGCAAGCACACACATACGAGCACGAAGATATATATATATATATATATATATATATATATATATATATATGTATGTGTGTGTGTATGAGCGCGCGTGGAAGAGAGCACGCATGAGACTATATACAATAAAATTATTTACAGGTTTAGCTATTATGAATCACTTAGAAAAAATAATAACCACGACTCTCTGTTATTTAGTTTTGGAAAATCTAAAATAAAACAATTAACAATTTTCAAGTACTTGGGAAGTGTTCTGACAGAAGATAAAAAATGCGACACGGAGATCCAAAGACGCATTGGAATAGACCAGGATGCATCTATCTAATTGGAGTAGATAGATCTATCTATCGCCCGGTTCACACTCCACCCACCTCTATTGAACAGGTTAAGAGGCTCATCTCTTGTTCCCTGTTTGGAATGTGGTTTCCGGCTTTCTCTTTTCCAATCTTTTCACTAGTACGTAGCCCCCTGCACATCAGTGGCGTTACCGCCTTGCTCGGGTTGATATGATTAAAAAAAAAGAAAAAATCCAGTAGCTAGGCAGAGTACTGAGAGACAGGAAAATCTCATTAGAAACAACGGAACGAGTGCTGGATTGTAATGTGATATCTGTCCTTTTGCATAGAACTGAATGCTGGCCGGTCTCATCATAGATGTAGGAGTGGCTTGAGGCAGCAGAAATGTTGTTTTACAGAAGGATGCTGAGGATACCATGGACAGAGTACGTGTGCAACGATGAGGTGTTGGAATGGATGCAAACGAGAAGAAAACTGATAATAAATATAAGGAAGAGACAAATAAGGTTCCTGGGACACCGAATGAGGAAGGAAGGTCTGGAGAACTTGATACTCACAGGTTGGATAAATGGAAGAAGAGACAGGGGGGAAGTAGCGCAAGACGTACTTGTTAGATCTAAGCAAATGGATGACGGTGCAGGTCTTGGAAGAGATACCAAGAGAAAAATTACTAAGAGCGACAAGAGACAGAGCCAAGTGGAAGTCCATGATCGCCTACGTACTGAAGGGACACGGCACATGAAGAAGAAGAATTTTGTTGAATTGGGCCTCGACCTTCTGGAAGATATCGAATTGCAACTGATGTTTTCTCCATCAGTTGTGTTGGGTTCTTTCTCAAACAAGGGCTTGTCAGAATTTACGAGCAGAATTTGACCGGAAGCCTTGCTTCTAAGCCTGAAAGGATGAATCATAAGTTCCTGCAGCGGTGTAGGAATTTCAGATGTTTCGACATTCGTGCTAGCTTCGGGTGTGACTTTCTAATCGTCTCTATATTTTTTATATATATAATATATATATATATATATATATATTTAATTTTCTTTATTTTTTTATTTACTTCATTACATCTACCATTTGTAAAAAGAGATGCTTCAGTTTTTCTGTATATTCTGTCTTGTCCATTGCTACAATCGCATTGTCTTTTGTCAGATGGTAGTATCAGGAAGAAATAAATGTGGTTTCTGAGACACATAATGAGGAAGGAGAGCCTGGAGAACTTGATACTCATAGGTCGGATAAATGGAAGAAGCGACAGGGGCGGGGGAAGCAGCGCCAGACGTACTTGTTAGATCCGAGCAAATGGATGACGGGGCGTTACTTGGAAGAGATACCACGAGAAAAATTGTTGAGGGCGAGAAGAGAAAGAATCAAGTAGAAATCCATGATCGCCTACGTCCTGAAGAGACACGGCACATAAAGAATAATTATAGTCACCTTATATGTGTATATAAATCAGTTAGCTTTTAGTCGGCTAAATCTAGTGTAATCCGTGTTAATTGCATTCAGTCAAACTTGTACTTTTGCCGTAAGACACACTCATATGTATGTTTTTAATGATGCGGCATTCATCAATTACTATTTCGTATTACCATATCTAAACTTATTTATAAATGGAACTTTGTGTGTGCCTCCTACAGACTCCGAAACGGCTGAACCGATTTTCTTGAAAATTTACACAGTTGTACTATAAGTGCCTGCGAGTGTTCTTAGTTAGGTTTCGTGTCGAGGTACCCCCGATAAATATCGAAAATCGATAATAGAAAAAAATCAGGTTATAGAAGGAGTGGTCCGATTTTTATCAAATTTGATAAACTCATAGACAATGACATAAGAAACGATATTCAGAAGTTTCAAGGTTGTAGTTCTTACAATAGTGCAGAAAATCGATTATATATATAAGGCAAGATGTTTGTGTGTGCATCTGCCTGTATGTCTAATTTTCAGCTCTTATTTTAGTTTTTGCCTCGGGTTTGGCTCTAAGTAGGTAGAATTGTAGTTCTTAGTCTCAGCCATGATACCATTTACTCAGAGGACTTAATTAGACATCAAAATTCAGTTTATGACTAAAAAAACTTATTTGAAATCGATACCAGGAAATCAAAATTTGACTTATATGCATTTATTTTTCTTTCAGTCTACGGTTTCGCTTTAACTGGAAACAACTATTGCTTTTTAGTCTTTCGTGCCAACGTCGAAAGAGTCTGAGCTCCAGGAACGTGGATTAGTTTTAAAGCTTTCATTACACCCGAGCAACGCCTGGCTATGCTGCTAGTTTACTATATTTAGTGTATACACCTACTTATGAACAGAATGTTTTTGTTTAACGAATTGAATGTTCTTGAGAGTCTTAAATAAATCGTTATTAAAGACTTCAGAAAATTTGATCATGACGTTCTTCATCGTCAAAAGCATGTCGGGTCAAATGATAGAAAGAGGTTCGAATCCTGCCCGAAAGCATATTTTTCTTTAATAATATTTTTCGAATGCTCACGTCCGTAGACGATATAAAATACCGATTAGAATAAACAAATATGATATTGGCTAAAAGTAATGCGTAAGTAATAGGAATATGTGTGATTAATAAATTAAAATACATTGTATAGATAAGATGTGCTCCATTTACTCATTATCGGAGATAGAACATGTGTAAATAGTAAAGGGGACATTGAGATTAACACCTAGATATGACAGTCTGTTGTCAGGCCCGAAGATGTTAGCATGAAACATTGTTACCACTCGGTGTTGACCATAAATATACAATATATATGTGTGTGCATGCATATGTGTTTATACATAAACTCTGTAGAAAATGTAAATAAAAAATCTTCATATTACATAATTGATATATATATATATATATATATATATATATATATATATATATATATAATTTGGCTTAAAATCAACGAACATTATTTAAGATTTTTTGTTATTTAAATTTGCTACATTATTTTTATAGTTTGAGAAGTTTGAGGAATTTAGGTGTGTATAAGGCATGTATGTGCATGTATTTTTTTCCTGTGCCGTGTCAGCAAGGTTTGTTGGGTTTTCCAGTTAGATTTTAAAGGTGACTTTTCTATTTTATTATTTATGCTTGTATTGTTATGTAAGATTTTATAGTCTAGTTTTCGAAATCATAGTTAATACATGCATGTTGACACAGCTTTATCAGTACAAAACATTAAATTAACACACTGAAAACATTAAATTCCGTCCAGAAATGAGTAAATTTTCCGAATTGTAGAAATAATAATACAAAATCCATTTTAACAAATTCTTTTTTCTGTCACACCAAAATGTAATTGTTCTAGAAAAGATCATTTTATTAAGACAGAAACAAAAGTATCTCAGTTAAAAGGGAAAATAAAAAACAAGAGGGGAAAATGCAAGACGGTTTTCGGCCGATACTTTGCTAGAAAAGAATCGTCGGCAATTTAAACAGAAGTGGCCAAGAAAACATTTTAACAACATCCAAGGTTAAGACACAGGGTTAAAAAAAAAAATCACATTACCACAAAATATAGGTAATTTTTTTCTATTTTTCCCATGTAGATGATAGTGCTGATTGCAGACACGGAAAGGAAACTACAAGATCTCCTACAGAGGTAGCGGTGGAGAGTGACAAAAAAAGGACTACAAATAAACTTTAAAACTGAATGCATGGTTATCAGCAAAAGGTGCAACCCCAAATGCCAAATACAGGTGGGGGATACCAGAATCAAGCAAGTAAAAATTTTAAATACCTAGGAAATGTTCTAACAGGAGATGGAAAGTGCGACACAGAGATCTGTAGGCGAATTGGCATGGCAAAGGAAGCGTTCCAGAAGCTGAGTAAAGTACTATCACACAGGAAAATTTCATTAGAAACAAAGACAAGAGTGCTGGATTGCTATGTGATATCAGTTGTTCAATACGGCAGTGAATGCTGGACAATATCATCGAAAATGAGGACAAAACTTACAGTAGCGGAAATGTGGTTATACAGAAAGATGCTGCGGATATCGTGGACTGAGTATACAAGCAACGATGAGGTGTTGGAAATAATGGCAACAAAAAGGAAATTAATACTGAGCACCTGGAAGAGACAACTGAAGTTCCTGGGACACGCAATGAGGGAGGAGAGCTTGGAGAACCTGATATTGACTGGCCAGATAGAAGGAAAGAGAGACAGAGGAAGGCAGCGGATAACATTTTGCAGAGCCTGATCAAGTGGATGACGGAACGGGGGTTGCCAGGAGTAACAGGAGCAAACATACTAAGAGCCACAAGGGATAGGGAGACGTGAAGAACCATGATCGCCTACGTCCTGAAGGGACAGGGCACATAGAAAAAGAAAATTTTCCCGAGTCTTAATAAAATGATCCTTTTGAAAACGATTGTGTATATGTATATATATATATATATATATATATATAAAACTTTCAGTCGAAGTAGCGACAACTTGTGTTACAATGGTTTTATTCAGATTAAGATGATGTAATTACAATTCATATTTATTCTGACTGCAATTATAGAAAACGATTTTTAAAGAAATTAAACATTCTTTTACAGACAAAACGAGACTCTTTAACTCAAAGAATAAAATATATCGCTTTCCAATCTCCTAAATAAACGGCTTTGTACGAAATAAACTCTACATTTGCCAAGACCGTTGATTTGCAGTGAAAAGAAGTTTGACGTTAGAAAGTTATAAAAATTAAATCATCTTTTTGTTGCTGCATTCAATAAAGAATTCATTTCGACGTCAGACACTCGAGTTTAGAATTTAGAAAATCATGAGTTATCAATATCTTCATTAATATCAACATTTGTATTACGATGTAAAAAATTGTTTTACGTTAATAGGGGTACTGAATTAATTGAACTTAATCCATCAAAAGTTGTTATTTCGTTTTTTTCATATGCTCTAATCAGTTCGTATTGGATGAAAATTCAATTAAAAAACTTTTAAGAAATTGCATGTTAGACAAACAGTCTTAATTATTTAGCTAATTGGAATTCTTTGAAAAGGTGTCTTCATCAACATTGCTATATTTACAATGTTTCTCCCTGACAGTCTTTAGTTGATTAGAATTTCGAACAGAACCCTTTAATTAAATTACTAGGGTATATAGTTCTCGTTCCACGAATCATACTACTTCCGGATGTCAGTTATCTCATTCCAAGTATTCACGACCCTTGCGCTCAAATCACTGGATCTAACTAACGCTTTTATCTACTTGACCTTCTGTTCTTGAGGACATCAGTGTATTAAAGTTTGCGAATTTTAAAAGTAATGTTTCAGTTAACAGAGCTGATATTGCAATTTTAAGACACCCGGAAGAGACATGACTCATGGAAAGAGAACAATATAACCTGGTGATCGAAATAAAGGGTTTGGTTCCAAACCATTTAAGAAAGTCGAAGAGTACAACGGCCGGAACGTTCTGAATATTGCATTACTGATAAGGGCAACACTATGAAGAATGTAAATAATTACAATACCTCATCTCAGAAGTATAGACAACGAGTTTGAAGTTCCCATTTCATTTAAGATAAATTTCTACTTGTTCCTGAGATGTTAAAGTAGATTCGTCTTCAATTCTAAGTAATTACTTGAGAAAGGATACCATTCTAAATAGGATCCCAGCTTAGTCAACGGTTCCTTTTCTCTGAAAATCTGTGCACAAGACATACTTAAAATCTGATAAACGTAACGTGTTTTGTGCTCTTGTGAAGGCCAATATATGTTGCAAATGAAATGAATTCGTATATCTAAAGTGTCATAATGACTCGTAGCCTCACCTACGTGAGCCTATCTTAGAGAACGTTTAGCTTAGCTAAAGCTATTCCTCTGAACCGCATGACACACACATTTTTTTTTAGTTATAATCAAAAAGTAAAATACAGATCTTCAGTAAATTAAATAAGAGATGCGTTTGCACAATTCTTCAGAAACAAAAAAAAGTGGGGGCGATGATTCCTCATGGAAATACTTAAAATAATACAAGAATTGCCAGTCAACCGTTATCGTTGCTGCAATGAGCTAATTCAGGAGAGTAAGCTATTTGGATGTTATGCGTGATATAGATTGAATTTCTTTAATAATTTCAACAAGGCGATAAAGCCGCTGAAGACACAAGGGACTACTGAGAGTCAAGAAACTTTTATCGAAGAGAGAGGAGGATAAAAAAATAAGATTTTTATGAGACAGAAAATGACAACTACTATTTAAATTTGGGAAGACTAGTTGACAGGAAAGTAAGTAATAGAGGTACACAGGCGGCAAGTTCGGGAGAAGAAACTATCAGAACTTGGGGTTAAATTTAGCAATTTAATCTGTAAATAACAACGAGCTGTTATGTTCTTTTGGTGAAACGAGTATTTTTTTTAGGTAAAAATCATGCTGATTTCGAAATAGTTTCTCAGAGTGAATCTCCTAATAAACCAAAAAATATTGTTTGTAGTAACAGTAAATATTAATTTTTTTCAGTCGGGTGGTTACTACTATTTTGTGAATATAAATATCTACCCATGTTAATCGTTTATAAACTGAACGAGCTGCCATAATCTTTATACGTAGATCTTTATTAGAAAGTGTTTATTCATTCTATTCATGTTGAACATAAATTTTATGAATAATCACTTTTTCTAATACCCCACATCACATCCTCATCATTTAATATCCTCTGAACAAAATGTTAACTTATCTTTTCCACTCTTTTTTCAGCCCATGAAACAAGCAAATTTTCAATTCCAACTAAAACTGACCATTACTTCTATATGATATTCATTTTTGTTTCGAATTTAAAAGATCAAATTCGGAGCTCAATTTTTAAGCAAGTAAATAAACAAATAAGAATTTGAAAATATTAAGAAAAATAATGAAAACAAATAACGTAATTTACTGGCTTTTTTATCTATTCGTAACTGTTTAATCTTTGTAAGATTTTTCAGATCATTCGCAGTTAAAAACTACTAACCTTAGAATTTCTTCGTACATTCAGGGCTGTAATTATACTGTTTTCCACGGGTTAATCGATTTTTCTTGCTGCAATTACGAAAAAAATTATTTTCATATTTTTAACAGATGTTCAACAGACACTTTTGTCCATTCTTTTGAATGTTGTGAATCCTGGGAATGAGAAGCGAACAAAATAAAGGAACAACAAACAGAATCTGAGATAGAAAAAATAAGTATATTAAACGTAAAGAATACAAACTTGAACGCAGGTTAGTAATCCACGAATACAATAAGTATGACGGGTATATATAAGTCTCTGAAGTGAAGCCATCGTAGAATTAGTATATCCACAACGGAAGCAGACGGGTGCTGTATAATAATATTCTGCTGACTGGAGTTACTATGAACTACTGACGATGACTCTTGAAGTCTTGCTTCTATGCAAGAGTATATGTATACTCTAGACGAGTCTATTATCATGTAAAAAGGGGAGACCCCACAACATTGCTATTTATGTATTCTCGAGAATTCTCTCTTCCCTTTAGTATACAAAAAGTACATGTAAAATCCAGACAGATATTTACTTTTTTTTTACTCAGCCTGGTTGATGCTAAACTAAAGTCTAAAGTTTTAAATATAAACCTTTCAATCAGTAGCTTAAAAGCATTACGTAAGTATAATAATTTGCTGAAAGTTGAGAGTTTAATCCTTGAGTTTTTGGAGTAGAAAGAATTAAATGATAAGAGATATTCTCGCATTCAGGCCACGAAAATTCTAAAGAAGCGGTTCTTTTAAAAGTTTCCAAGTGGTATACTGATTGAAAGATAAGTTGCGATGATAACAATGGCGATTGTTATTAACGGGAGGAAATTCTTCATTAAAAATTGTTCTTTCTACAATAAGAAAGTTTTCTACAATCAAAGATCAATAATTGTCAATGTCTTTGCATTACTTCAAACTATTGTTCTCATCTTGGTTGATATAGGATATATCACAATAATCAACAGATATCCCACATCATCCATTAAATAGACACCTGATGATGATCAGCAGGTATATAGTCGAAACATTGGGTCTATAATAACATCTATATCAACCAAGATGAGAAATATAGTTCAAAATAATCAGTTAATTGCCATACGTAATACACGCATGAGAGATCATGTCTCGAAAGTGACATGATTGACTAGATAGAAGATTTTCCCGAAGTCGGTTGCCATTTCTTTTTGTGGCAAATTGCTTGCCAACCAATTCTACAGAATCCAATCTGTACTGCTGTTCAGCCTTTGAGATTTCACTCGCCCAATCCACTCAGTCGATTAAAAACTTAATTGGGCGATTAAAGTTTATTGCTTTACTCGCTCGCAGTCGATTAAAAATCTCGCAATGAAACGTGTCCCTTCAAATATAGAAAAAGGAAATCTGATTCCTTTTACAACCCCAAAGGTATGCCATTGAAGATTCACAAGTCACTTAGAATGACCTACAATGATATTATTGTATTCTCTGGACTTTTATTGTCCCGGTCAATGTAAACATTCGTTTAATTAATGCTTCCAGAGTGGAGCCAAAATGTCTCTGTTGCCCAGATTAAAGACGCTCACAGATTTTTAGAAACTCATTTGGAAAAATATTATCCTTGACTCAAATCTATATTTCCTCTTCGCTTAAGAAAATTAAAAACGAACGTTTGAAATAAAGCAAAAAAAAAATATGCATATTCTTTCAGCCACGTTCCGAGAAAAAAATTATACGTCATAAGTAATTTCGTTGAGTGAAATCGTTGAGAAAATCAGATTTGTTAATTTTATTATCTATGAGATGGAGGTTGTAGTTAAATGGAAGAAAGAAACTAAAAATTTAGGTACCTTCACTTAATGGCACCCCCTCCAAAAAATACAACAAAGATGTTAAAAGGGCTTAAACTTAATAAAAACAAAGTTTTATCATGAAAATGTTTAAGCTGTTTTTAAGTGGAAAGATCAAATTGTGCTGTTATTCGTTTTAAAAATGTTACATTCTTTCTAACACGTTCGAAATTTTCATGAAAATTTCATTATTTGTTTTCCGTCACTCTATTTTAATGTAAGGCGACTATTAAGAGAATGGAGTCGGTGAGTAAAATGATTTTTTTTTAATCATGTCACCCTAAGCAAGGCATTCCACTGCCACTATAGCGTAGGGGGTTACATAGAGCGATTGGGTATAGGAAATATCTGAAGGTGGGTGATAGACGAGTTAGGATGTACATAGAGAGAGAGTTGGAGAGAATGGGTGTGGGTTAGTGTGTTAGAAGGTGTCTATTGACCCTATATTTAAACTCCTGGAGGTTGTAGCCGTCGGGGAAGCAAGCATGCGGAAGGGAACTCCACAGGCGGGAAGTGAGAGAAAAGAAGCTGTTGGAGTAGAAATTGCAGTTACATTTCATCGGTTTCACTGTAAAAGGGTGGGACCTAGTTGCTAATCTAGTATCTCGTGCAAATTCACACCTAGGGGGCACCAGTGATTTAAGTTCATCAGAGCAGAAGCCATGAAAGTATTTATAGAAGAGGCACAGGGAAGCCACGTTGCGCCGGTGAGAGAGTGACTGCAGGCGGTCAGCTAAGCAGGTATCAATCACATCACAGATTCTTCGCTGTATTTTGTCAAGAACCCCGAGGAGAATAGCAGGGACACCCAACCAGATGTGGCAGCAGTATTCAAAACACGAGCGGATGGTAGATTTATATAAGTGCAGGATAGATTCAGACGGAAAGAATCTCCGGGCCCTGCACAGAGAGCCGACTTTCATAGCAACGAATGTAGCAATGGATTCGACGTAGTCATTCCACTTGAGTTCCGCTGAGAGTGTCAAGCCAAGCAGGCGTATTGTTTTACTCTTTGGGAGGCAAGCCAGTTCCATGCTAATGGGAGGGAGGTGCGGTTGTCTGTGGTGGTTAATTGACAGCAGCTTCGTTTTGGAAGAATTGAATTTTACGAGCCATTTCTTACCCCAATCCACCAATGATTGAAGGTTCGTTTTAAGATCAGCAGCGAGGTTCGCTTTGTCATCCACACCAGATTTTTGATCGAGGCGAGCGTAAACTGTGGTATCATCGGCGTACATGCCTACTTGTGATCTTATGGCATCGGGGAGATCATTGATGTAGATTAGAAAGAGCGCAGAACCTAGGATAGGGCCTTGGGGGACACCCGCGTTTGTAGCGTAGTTCTGGGAGGCATGTCCGTTTAATACCACCTTCAGTGTGCGGTTAGACTGGAATGACTGGATTAAGTCCAGTAATGCCGTAGCTTCGCAGGTTCCGTAGAAGGTCGGCATGCCTACTCTGTCGAATGCTTTAGAGATATCCAAGGCGACATTACGGGCTTCAGCATTCTTGTCGAGAGCCTGGTATATATACTCGGTGATGGTCGTTAGCATATCAGCAGTAGACCTGGTGAAGCGGAAGCCATACTGTTTGTCCGAGGGGAGCCCGTGGGCTGTGAGATTCTGAACGACATCGGCATTGATAATAGCTTCGAACACTTTGCCGAAGATCAGAAGAAGGCTGATAGGGCGGTAATTTGCGGGGTCCGAGGGTTCACCAGTGTTCTTGAATATTGGAACCACAGAAGAAGTCTTCCAACAGGCAGGAAATCAGGAGGAAGATAGGCAGAGGTTGTAGAGCTTAGAAAGGACAGAGGAGAGTTCAGGGGAACATTTCTTCAAGACTATGATTGGGATTCCGTCCCCACCACTCGCTTTGTGAGGGTTAAGATTTGAGATTATGCTAGAAATCAGCGAGGGCGTGATGTGGACGTCATTCATTTGTGTCTCAGTTCTGGATGGGAAATCGGGTGTATGGACTCCAGACGAATCCAGACTCGAATTGGTCGAGAATCTACTGGCAAAGCATCCAGCCTTGTCCGCTGAGTGGGTGAGGACCTCAAACTCGTTGATTAGTGGGGGTATTGAGGACTTACTTTTGCTGAGCACGCTTTTACAGAGGTGCCAGTATTCTTTGGCTCCGAACTTAGAGGATGCTATGCGCTGCTTCATTCTGGCAGCAAACAGCATCTTAGGTTCGTTAAGTATCTTTTTACATTTATTACGAGCTGAGGCGAAAAGGCGCCTGCTTTGGTCCGACGCGTGGCTACGATAAGCCGGAAGAAGTGATTCCGGTAGGAAATGGCGACCGAGCAAGCGGGCAAGAACCAGGGAGACGAATGGGATTTAAGCTGAAATTTCCTGGCAGGGATGAAAGCATCAATGCCAGCCTTAGCCCAGGAGGAGAACTCTGATGCAGTCTTTGATGGGAAGAGTAAAAACATTGTTCCAAGGGACGTCGCAGAGGAAATCACGGAACGAATCCCAGTCTGCTCTTTGATAGCAGTAGGATATTCTGCTGGTCTAGGTTTCTTGGGTAGGGGTGGAGTGGAATGAGATGTTGACAGAAAGTACGGCGTGGTCAGAATTTTTGAGAGGGCAGAGCTGTCTGGTGGTGCAAGAATTTGGGGTGGAAGTGAAGTAGATGTCTAGTAGCGAGTCCCTTCCGTTAGGGCTATTGGAGAAACGCGTGGGGAAGTCCACCACTTGCGTAAGGGATTGGGAGATTGAAAAATTAATGGTGTGGACACCAGCAGGGTCGGTTACAGAGTTTTCGAGCCACGTAGTGTGTGTGGGGGGGGTGTTAAAGTCACCAAACACAAAAATATGGACAGATGGGTGAGAAGAAATGGCCTTGCCGATATTGTCAGAGATGCTGTCAAGTACTGAACAGTCAGAGGAGGCGGCGGAGCGGTAGAGGAAGAAGAGATAGCTAACGGAGCTTAGATCTGAGAGACGGAAGCACATGAAAGACTGGTCCAGGGATTCAAGAGATGTTACTCTAGCTAAGGGGAGGTGTTCGCTGACATATACACCAAGCCCATGCACATGGACGTTGGAGTCCTTCCTGAAAAGGGGAAGGTAACCAGAAACATAGAACTCAGAGGAGGGGATAGACGGGTCAAGGTTAGTTTCACATAGGGCTAAGATATCAGGTGAGTTAGTTTGGAGGAATGATTCTACGCTATAAAGGTTAGTGCGGATACCGCGTATGTTAGTGAAAGAGACACGGACAGGTTTGAGCGTTTTCCGAGTAGCTGGTTTGATTTTGGTATTTTGTTTTTCTTTTTTTCATGGTGTTTTGGTTGAGGAGAGAGGTCCAGAGTAGAATCAGTCGGTCACTATTTGCAGCATGCGAGGAATGGAGACTGGCGCAGCCTGAAACATAATGTATCCTCGGGGTTGCCCACCGGAGGTTCATGAAGGGACGCCTGTCCATGCGCGATATGGCACTACAGGAACCCCGATATTATTCAACTGTTGATCAGTGCAGCCTCTCAAGACGCGACGCAAGTGTTCGGGCTCCTAACTACCAGTCGGAAGCAGCAACCAGGAAACTGCCAACCCGGTACCCTCAGAATGGAGAGACATTGCCGCCATAGTCAATAACTGCAAAGAGCTTCCAACTGAACTAACACTAAGACCGAAGGAGGAGGTAAAAGGACCGGGAACCCCTTCCTAAACAAGAAAGAAGGTGATCACCTCTACTCCTGTTCAAAAGAAGGGGGAGTGTGAAACCGGGCGAAAAAAGGTGGTGAGTTAACTAAGTTTTAAATTAGTTAAAGTCCAAAGAAAGAGTAAATTTTCCCTCGCGCTTGGCCACTGGTTGAGTGGTTTCTTCTTCAAATCTTCAAGCCTGGTGCTGTTCAACCCATGTGTAAAGGAATTAAACGCATTCGTTTTGAATTCGAACTCGGCTCTCCGATTTCTAATTCAGAGCCGCTATCCATTATACTACAAGGCACATAATAAAAGATGAGCACATCAGAAAAAGAAGAAATATTTTAACTGGTACATCATAAGAGCCAACAATCTATTTAATGTAGAAGGCAATAAATTTTCAAAAAAAAAAAAAAAGAGGAAGTATCAGACAGAGAAAATAAAAGGGGCTGAGAGCGTAGTGAATTGATAGTTTAGGCACTCAGATATTGGTACGAAACTGAGGCATATAGAGCAAGCTACTTAAACGCTCTTTTCGAAGATGTTGATGAGGTTAAAAATGATGATATTTTTCCTTTTGTAATTTCATTTTGCGTCTTACATTTATGAAGCTGTCATAATGAACAACATGGACAACAAATTCTTCAATGTCTTCAAATGGCGGAATAAATTTTAAGGATTTGGGAAATTGGAGATAATACCAGTTAAGTGCAATACATAATACACGCTTTAGGCGATCATGTCTCGAAAGAAACATGACTGACTGGATAAAAGATTATCACACAGTAGGTTGCCATTGCTTTCTGCGGTAGACTGCTTGCCAGCCTAGGCTATAGAACCCAATCTGTTCTGTTACTTAGCCCATAACTGGAGGGAAGAGACGGATTAATACATTTCCCAAGGGTATTAGTGCATAAGTAAAATCAAGGAATTCAACTTGGATTCGAATCCGGCTTCCCGATTTGTTGTTCCGAGTCGATATCCACTACACCCTCATCCTAGAGACAATATACTTTTCATAAAAATTGTTTTAAAAATATGGGTTGAATTTGACTTTTCTACGAGTTAATCAAAAAGATTTCATTCACCTCTTAGCGACAATATGTATAAGAATAACCTTAAATATCTTATTCTTTGAATTGTAAACTTTATCATTCAATATATCATGTAAAGGCAAAAGAAAAATCTAATCTTATATATATAGATATAAAGTGCTTTTAAACCATAGAAAAAATTGACAGTATTGTGTAAACATTGTAAATATTTCTCTTTAAAATTTAATTAATTATAATGTTTTTTATAATTTATGCTTTACTAGTACATACAAATATTTATTTATTAAAATTAATGACCAAACAATACTTATTTGCTTTTCCCAACTCCACTATTCCTTAGTATAGCATAATTACTTAATTGAAATTTTAACCCAAACTCAATTTAGCCCTTTTAACAGATGCAGTCTTTAAAAAAATAAATTTAGAAAAAACAAATTAAAACCTGACTTGCTGTCAAAAACTAATGTCTACACATTTGATTAATGTATGTTCATAGAATGTATCTTTCCCAGACAAATTAAAAGTGTCATTTTTATGACATAACGCTACAAATTCATTCATGGCACCTAAACGTTTAACTTCATGGTTCAACCTAATTCTCACTTTGAGTAATACAGACACACCCATAATCATATTGTTTACCTCCCTTCAACCTCACCTCCTTAACTTTCTGAATAACCATGAGTTAATTTTAAATTTTCAAAAATGAACCATTTTCATCATTTTTTAAAAATTGTTTTTAAAATATGAAGAACAATATTCTTTTCAAACATGATTTTTGTTTGTATAGTGGTGTAATGCTTTTTAAAAACCGTTGTAAAATTTATAATTTTTAGCTCTGCTCTGTATCGAACACTTAAATGAAAATGCAACTAACAGTAGACTTATTTTCCTATATATACTCACAGATAAATACACAACGGACTTTATTATAGTATCTATCTATCTATCTATCTATCTATCTATCTATCTCAATTCATATCTATCTATCTATCTATCTATCTCAATTCATATCTATCTATCTATCTATCTATCTATCTCAATTCATATCTATCTATCTATCTATCTCAATTCATATCTATCTATCTATCTATCTCAATTCATATCTATCTATCTATCTATCTCAATTCATATCTATCTATCTATCTATCTATCTCAATTCATATCTATCTATCTATCTAAATTCATATCTATCTATCTCAATTCATATCTATCTATCTATCTATCTCAATTCATATCTATCTATCTATCTATCTCAATTCATATCTATCTATCTATCTAGTCATCCGCAGACAGATCTGTTTCGCTGTATCACAGCTCATCAGTACGGTTAGACTCCGATTACTTTTAACCCCAGGATTGAAACCCGACAGAATTGGTGTCAGTCGGCGATACTACCTCTGGGCTATGGGCGCTCGGTAGAAGAAGACAGACTTTTTAGTGTGTATATTATCATTATACACGCCCAATATCCAGAGTACTCTAATTCATTACTGAATGAGCGATATATATTATGTGTGTGTGTTTGTGTTTGTGCGTGTAACCTGAATATATGGATCAGAATCCAACAAGATGAGTAGAATAAGTAAAGAACATCTCGGAAAATGTGTCTTTAGTCGAACATGTTTCACCTTAACAAGCTTATTCAGAGATTTATTAAAGACGAATGATTTAAAAATCCAACCGACGTTATGGTCATAGAAGTATAGTTTCATTGGTCAGATGCGTGCCAATATTAAATGTAGAAGAAAAAACTTGTGTCGACTTCAGTGTCTGTGCCAACGCCTAATAAAATTGGTTGTTTATTATGAATGTAAGTAAATTTAAGCAAAAATAATCTGTATATATGTCGGTAACGTTAGACTGTGTCAATGACACTGATGAAATACATTTCCGTTCAAAACAGGTTTACAAGTAATGTACACACCTGTTAAGTGATGGAACGACCTTTTTTTAAAAAGAAAATGAGAGACTCAGTTATGAATGTATGTGTTGGGAGAAATCATTTGGGAATGTGTGCGTTTATTAGTCATAAAAGTAATATGTGAAATGAGTTTAAATGCCTCTAGTGATGGAACGATTATATATTCTAAATAACTTGAGAGAATCATGTATGAATGTAGATGTATGAAAGAATCATTTATCAATGTATGCGTATATAAATATGAATCGTAAACGAAATATATTTCCGTTTAAAATTCTAGTGAAAATAATGTATAAAAGTATTAAGCGAAGTTTTTTTTTAAAGTAATGTTAACGGTTAGAATCTTTCAATGAAATATGAAAATATATGTATTAATATTATTGCAATAACGTGTGTGTGTGTGTGTGAGAGAGAGAGAGAGAGAGAGAGGCCCTGTAGATAACCTATTTCTCAAAATTGACAAAATAATTGACCATCAGAATTTTAGGAGGAGAGATTTCTTGGTTGGTCAGGTCAAAATTCTGATTGATTAAATTTGTTGTTACAGTTTATAAACCCATTTTCGGTTATGTAAAAAGTATTTTAGATTGTTACAATAATTGTTTTTCTAATGAGTATGAGATTAACACGTTTTGCAGAAAAACTTATTTTTCCAGATACAGTCAGTTAAGTATCATACGTGATACACGTTTTGGGCGATCATGTCTCGAAAGAAACATGACTGACTGGACATAAGATTATCCCGCAGTAGGTTGCCATTGCTTTCTATGGTCGACTGATTGCCAGCCAAGTTCTATTATTTAACCCATAACTGGAGGGAATAGACGGATTAATACCTTTCTCAAGAGCATTTGTGTGTAAGTGAATGCTTTGAATTCAACTGAAATTCGAACTCGGCTCCCCGGTTTGTCGTTCCGAGTCGATATCTATTGCACCACAATGCACATCCTTTCAAGATACAGCTGATACATTTTAACCCATTTTCGTGGAAGTTAAGAGACGGATTTTAACTTTTTCCATTAGAGAACAACTCATCGCCGTACCTTATAATGAATTTACTTCTGCTAGTGAAGATTTTGTCGGGTATATTTGGCTGAATTAAGATTAATTGTAATTTTTCACAGACGTTTCCCTGACGTGAATTTCATATTTACATATGAAGACTATGATACCAAAATCAGTCAATTAGTTAAGTGCCATACGTGATACACGCTTGGTCGATCATGTCTCGAAAGAGACATGACTGACTGGGCAGAAGATTATCCCGCAGTAGGTTGCCATTTCTTTCTGTGGTTAACTGGTTACCGACCAAGGCTATAAAACCCAATCTGTCCTGCTATTTAATTTTTTTACCATAGACGAGGCTCTGCCCCTTAGCATAGTCTCGTCTGGGTTCCTCTCCGTTCGAAGGAAGAAAGTCCGATTGGGATAGACTTTTGCTGTCTTGGTATTTTTCCTTATCCCCTCTACAAAATGCATGACTTGACACAATATCGGTTTTTCACGTGGGGTTTTCAGGGCGAGTATGTTCGGTGAAAATTTCACCACACACTCTTGATCTTGTCTGATTTTCCCTAGGTGAAACCTGCCCTTCGGTATGGCCTGAAGGCAAAGAGTTCGACAAGGACAGACATCGTAGAATGCTTTCCCCTAGTTCGAAGTTCCCTTCTTACATTTATACGTGCGGGTTAGTTCAACTCGTGGCTCGGATTATAACAGTTTCTAATATAAAATATGTTTTTAAAATTAACAACTAATCAGTTAGGTATTGACAATCAGAAAGAAAGGAATTATCTGTAGTTTAAACAAGTCTCTATTGTTACAACGTCACTTGTAGTAGAGTAAAGGTCGTCGTCGTCGTCTTTTTTTCGACTGCTCGCATTGAACTGCCGACTGTCAAATTGGGGCTCCATTAATCTTTCTCGAGCTGTCCATGATTTGTATACGTGTGAGCCTCCTTTTCGGTTTTCCCGCGCACGCGCACAGTCAGTCCAGGCGTTGCCCCCATGTTCTTTGCCTCGACCAGCTCCGCTCGGCAACCACAAAAGACACGGGCAACCCTAAGCCTCATGCTTCGTCTAGGACCATGTTCACCACATTATCAGTAGGTAGGAATTAAGGCAAAGATTTTTCAGGGAATTACCGATTATATATCAAATTAATTTATTATTAATTATTTCAATGAATGCACTGTCAATGGTCTGACTATAAACTGAAGTATTAGTTTCGGAGTCAGGAATCAAGGCGGCCGATTTTGTTAAAACGGTTATTAAAAGTTTTGTAATAAAAATATCGCCTAGAAGAAGGGATTTAAAATATAATTTTCATACTCAAATTCACCCAATATAAAGGTCAAGGGCCACTCATAGTAGTAGATTACTTAATGAGAGGTGTGATATAAACGTAAGAGGAACTAGAAAGGCACAAGTATAAGAATAAGGATGATCTATATTGACACTTGAGATAAAGAGTGTAGTGTTCAGGGAAGAATACACGTCAGAGATTATTTCACAATGTCGCAGTTCTCGCGAGAAAAAAGCTGTCTGAATGGGACTTCCTTCTTACGAGTGGAAAACGGGGAAGATTTCGGTGATTCAACTTTAGTAAAATAGCATGGCGATTCCTAGCTGTGATGGTCTAAACTGATGAGATTAAAAATGGAACGTGTCTGAATATTTTTATGGTAACAACGATAGACTTTGTGTCTATAGGGGAGAGACCCCAGAGTGGGAAATATGTAATTCTCAACAAGACTCCTATCCCCCATTAGCATAGATCAATCTAGTCTTCCTGAAAGTAAAAGACTGCGCCTCCTCGGGTTAACTCTGGCAACCGACCTCAAGTGGAATGACTATATAGAATCCATAGCTAATTCCACTGCTAAGTAGGTAGGTTCTCTGTGCAGGGCCAGGAAGTTTTTCACGTCTGAAACAATCCTGCACATATATAAATCTACTATCCGCCCGTGCATTGAATACTGCTGCCGTATCTAGTCGGGTGCTTCTGCTATCCACCTAGGGGTCCTTGACAAAATCCAACGGAGAATCTGTAATGTGATCGATCTCGACTTGGCAGATCGGATACGGTCACTTTCTCACCGGCGCAATGTGGCTTCACTGTGTCTCTTTTACAAATCCTTTCATGGCTTCTTCTCAGATGAACTTAGCTCACTGGTGCCCCCTACATACGAATTTCCTCGAACCACAAGATTAGCAACTAGGTCCCACCCTTTTACTGTGAAACCAATAAATTGTAAACACAAATGCTTCTTTTATTGCACTTCCCACCTGTGGAATTCCTTTCCGTTTACTTGCTTTCCCGACAGATACAATCTTCAAGAATTCAAATGTAAAGTCAATAGTCATCTCCTATCTCACTAACTTGCAGCCTCCCTCTCATGCTCCTTTCTTCATGCACTCCACTCTCAGTATTCTCATCCTTCTCTTACCCACTTCTTGACACCCACTATAACATATCACTTTTTCTCATAACTTTTCTCCTACGTAACCCCATGCTCAACAGTGGCAGTAAAATGCCTTACTTAGGGCGACACGATTATAACAAAAAAGGACTCGATGAATTGTGTTTAATAAGAATTTGAAAATTATCCCTTATTTTCTTTGACGAGAAATAAAAAAAAATCAACACTCCTTAAGACGATACTGATTTGGGCCCAGCTGCACTAAAGGGGTGCCAGTTTTTAGTAAACATTCAAATAAAATATTCAACGTCTTCAACCATCTTGTACCTTGTAACACCATTCACTGATAAATATCTATTCTCCCACTTAATCATTCATCTATGGGTTTATTTTGTTTTATGGCAGAATATCTGTTTTTGTAGATCAGTTTCCTTTGACATATTTTTGTTAAAGAGGGTTTGTAGAGAGTCTGACTTTATTGATGTATTCTTTTCAGATATACAGTTAGTAGAGAAGTTTTTTTTATTGACATTTGGTTTATATCTTTTTGATACTGGTGGACTGTTTTAAAATGAATATTATGCCATTTATGTTGCTTTTTCAAACTTCTTATACGTGTTTATATTATAGCATGTTTGAGAGAGAAAGAGAACACTCAGATCATATATATTTAATAGTCTATGTCACTTTAGATGCTTGGCATATTGGCTGATCCTGCCTTTTTTTCTTGATTTCTTTGATTATTTAGTCTAATAAAACATTTATTTGCTTTACTAAATTAGTTATCCGTGCATGTTTTCAGTTAATTTAGTCCTGTGTATGACGATAAACTACATCCTGCAGATAGCCTCTAATCGGGAGATTCAAGGTTTAGAGAAACGTGAAATCACCTATTAATTGTTAATGTTCCAAAGTCCACCCAAACCTTTGGTGGTAGCACTTACTAGAGATCTCATGTATAGACAAACAGTGCATCCCCCACCAAGAGAAATACCTTTTAAGGATATAAAAACACATTTTTATAGCAAAATAAACAAAATAATTTTTTTATGAAAAGAAATGACCTACAACACGTTTTATCTGTGGTAAAAATAATATAATTGCGTTCAAAATATTTTTAGTTAAAGGCGTTAGTTTAGATTTCGGCATTAAATAACAGATGTTGATAGGCTGCGAAACAAAAATCAAACAAGCATAAAATTGTCTTCGACTTCCTAGCCTGATATCTAACTGTTACTTTTTATGTGAATTATAAACTGTTTAATTTTAGGTCCTTCTTAATAATATTAAGCACGGAAAATAATTTCCTTGACACAAGAAAGAGGGTCTACGCAGTCTTGATTTATGTACATATACAGAATCAAATGTTAAATGAAATATCCTCAAACAAGGGAGAACAACTAAATCAATAAAAGGAACCATGTTTCCTTTGTCTTCAAGAAAAAATTGAAATCGTTCAATACATAAATAGCGACAAGCTTTTTAACCAGAGGCATGAAACCACAGTAAACTGCAAACACATTAAAGAACTAACCTTGAAATCATGCTAAAAAATACTGCACAAGCCAAAACTAGAACCCCCTCCCAGAGACGATAAACCTTTATAGTAATAACAACCAACTTATATCAAATTTTACCTATTACACAAAACGAACTATAATCAAATCTAACTTAAAGTTTTAGAGAAAAAAGTAATTTCCTAAAATTCATAATTAAGGTTAAATATACAAAAGTAGATTAATTATAAAACTGTTTTTTTTTTTAATCATATCACCGCAAGCAAGGCAATAACGCTACTGATGTGCAGGGGGCTACGTAAGGGTAAAAAGAATGGAAAAGAGAAAGCCGGAAACCACATTCTAAACAGGGAACAAGGGATGAGCCTCTTCACCTGTTCAATAGACGTGGGTGGAGTGTGAACCGGGCGATAATTTAGTCTATCTACTCCAATTGAAAAAAAAAAAGAAGAAAAAAAAAGAAAAGAGTGAAAAGATTGGAAAAGAGAAAACCGGAAACCTCATCCTAAACAGGAAACAAGGGATGAGCCTCTTCACCTGTTCAATAGATGTGGGTGGAATGTGAACCGTGCTTAAATACAAAATTATTCTATATTCTATATATATATATATAGTTGTGCATAAAAACATTAAAGTTAGGTCCAATCCCACCCTTTCTCACCCTTTACACCTCCTTATTCTCCCCATCTAATAAAACCAAAGAATAAAGGCTTGGCAGGCGTGTCATAAAACACACTTTCATGAATCAACTATATCCCCTACCTACAACACTTTCTTAAAAATTATAACGGACAATTTACAAGACTTATTCCCTTATCGCTAACCCCCGTCAACATCCCACACAACTCCCAAATATAAGAAAAGAGGTTTTCCATTCCTTTCCACATCAACTGATGAGACATTGGGAGTCCAATGTCGAAACAAAATTTACAATTTGTAGTGGATATATATATATAAAAAATTGTACATGTTCTAAAATATAATTTAAACAAATATTCACAGATCTATATTATATATCGAGCACTGTTTTAAATTAATGTTTTGGACGTAAATTTTGCTTCATTACTTATTCACTCGGGTATTGTATAGGCTCACACACACACACATCTATATATATATATATATATATATATATATATATATATATAAAAACTAGAAGTATAGCCCGGCATTGCTCGGGTGTAATGAAAGCTTTAAAACTAATCCCTGGTCCTGGAGATCAGACTCTTTGGAAAGTCTAAAAAGCAATAGTTGTTTCCAGCTATAGCGAAACCGTAGACTGAAAGATAAATGAATGCGTGTAAGTCAAATTTTCATTTCCTGGTATCGATAACAAATAATTTTTTCGTCGTGAACTGAATTTTGAAGGCTAAATAAATCTTCTGAGTAAATGGTGTCATGGCTGAGACTAAGAACTACAATTAAACCTATTTAGAGCCAAACGCGAAGCAAAAACTGAAGTAAAAGGTCTGAAAAAATACAGACATAGAGGCAGATAAGCACACACACACACAAGCATCTTGCCTTTTATATATATATATTATCGATTTTCTGCACTATTGTAAGAACTGCAACCTTGAAACTTCTGAATATTGTTTCTTATATCTTTGTCTATGAGTGTATCAAATTTGATTAAAATCAATCCATTCCTTCTATAACCCGATTTTTTCGATAATCGATTTTCGATATTTATTGGGGGTACCTCGACACAAAACCTAGCTGCGAACACTCGCAGACGCTTTTAACACAACTGTGTAAATTTTCAAGAACATCTGTTCAGCCGTTTCGGAGTCTATACGGACACACACAGAGACCTACACACACACAGACAAAGTTCCATTTATAAATATGTTTAGATTTAGATACACACACACACATATATATATATATATTGTAATAGTTGTTACAATGGTTTATAAATTCATAGTATCACTACACAAAAATTTTCGCGTTTCGAAGCTAACCTTGTATTTAGGTTGTCTCTCTTCGGGTGAAGAAGTTGGAATGAAAATTATCTGATGAAACAAACCGTTTATTTGTGGTGAATATGCTTTTTTTCTTAGGTGAAAGTGGGGTTGGGAGCTCATTTGGATTCTGTTGACCTTATTTAAGTCAGAGTTAGGTGTTTGGTGGGAGGTAGCTTAGTTCAGGACAGGTTTTCCTATTTATCATGTCTAGATGTAGTCGTGGTAGCGTCGTTGTTAATGATATGGGTTGTGTGTGATTTTTTGGATGGTCTAGTCGATTTTCTTTATTGTTTTGAGGTGCCGCTATTTGGTTTAGGGGAGGGTATGTGTTGTTTGGAAGGTTAGCTTCGAAACGCGAAAATTTTCGTGTAGTGATACTATGAATTTATAAACCATTGTAACAACTATTACAATATAACGCTCTATGTTTGCACCGAGCACTCTTTATAAACGTAAATGCATGAACAGTAAGTTAAAAAACCTACGAGTTACACAACTTTGTTACAAAATTATATATATATATATATATATATATATATATATATATAGGAAAGAATATTAAAACGTTTTGAGTTTAAAAATGTATTTGACTATATATATATATATATATATATATATATATATATATTATTACGCTCTCATTACGATTGAGCTCTCTAGAGAGGAAAATGTAAAAAGAAAACATTACCACACCTGCAATTTATGCGTAACTCTTCAGCAATGACACGAGTTCTTTCGGTGACTGGCGTGTGCATATACCACTTATATATAGCACGCTAAAATTTCCCTTATCTGATTCCATGCTCTTATGCCTTAGGGGTTGGCTCCGACTGACATCAAATCGGCCGAGTTTTGATCCCGACCAGAAACAAGTGGATGTCTAGCCACACTGATGAGCTGTGATACAACGAAACAGGCTTGTATGTGGATGACATATATATGTAAAGGTAGCGTCGTATTAAATGCTAGTGTGTTATCAGTTAAATCCTCATTTGAAGAAAAATGTCTCTACAAAAGTTTTAATTTCTTATTCTTCATACAGGTATTCAGAAAAATAAATGTATTTCAATATAATTAGAGTAAAAAAAAAACAAAAAACGAAAAAGTCACTTTACGCTCTGCTTTCTTTTTTAATTTTATGTTCTAGCGGGAAAAAATAAAAGATTTTCTTCGAACTTTTTTTATGCTTCGAATTATAGAAATAAAAGTATTTCATTTTTTTTTTTCATTCTTCTCTTGAATTGCTAGGAACGCCTCTTTGCATACTTCGCATGAAGAAGTAATTTTATGTACAGGATAGAACGAATTCCCATAATAAAGTAAAGAAGAGGTAGTAATAATAATTTCATTGCGAATTTGTTGTCGAAAGAAACGTATAATTGAGTTAGAATAAACATCTACGGATATTTACATTTTTTTTTTTGTATGTTTTAGCGAAAGTCAGCAAAAGGTTGTGGAAAATCTTTACACGCTTAAAGAACTACAAAAAAGGGCAGTCTCACTTCCGAAAGGGGAGATAATACAAATATTAAGTTGAAAACCCGCTGAATGCGTTTTGAACGAAACGAACTCGGAACACTGATCGACTATTCAATACAGATCTGATTTGTGATCAATCACGCTTTTTTACTTCCTATTCGCATTGTAAGAAAGAAATCGAACTGTTCTTATGTTTGAAAATGTATATAAAATTTAACGGAGCAAGCAAAAGAAAGCGTAAATATTATAAGTAAGCAAAACGTTTGCCTTTTTGTTCACGCGTTTGCATTGTTTTGTCGAAAGAGACGATAGAAGGCAATTTTTGATTTTCTTTTTTTCCAATATTTTTTGGTGTTGGATGCTTACACATTAAGCAAAGATAAAATAAAAAGAGCCAAGCTTGTCGTGTGAAAAATTCTGTTTACCTACTTTTTCTTCCGGCCATTAAGTTTGACGGACATTCTTGATTTATTGATGAATTTGAAATGAGAGAGGAAGCATAATAATGGCAACGAAGAGAGAGAGAAAAATAAAAGAGAAGAAGAAAGTGCACTACACATGCGCAAGTCAATTCTTCTGCTTTGCTGAACTGCAAGAAAGATGCGCGTGAGCAAAAGCTTTACGCATGCGTATTGAATATGTATGTGCCTGTGTAGACGTATAATAGTCTTGATTGTTAGAAACGTTTCGGAATACACATAACGATCTTGTGTACCCGAGCGTTTGAATTGAAACAAGCGTCTATATTCAGTTGTTTTTCAAATATATTGCTAAACAGAATTTTCAAAGGTTATGCCTTCCCTTGTTTGTGTGTTTGGGCGCATATTGTGCACACGAACGAGTAAATATTCAGTGAAAGTTGTGCGTTTTATCGGTGGAATGAACATGTAAATTTACGGGCCGAAACTCTTGAATCCACATGTTCTGCTTGCTCACTTTTATCCGCCATTTTGAATATATATATATGTTAATAATTTTAATATTTTGGCAATGCGTTTCTGTAAAGCAAGACTGCGCTTGCATGTAAAAATGGCGCGGTTGTTTTAACAACAATACCTCCAGCGAATATCTCCAGGCAAATTCACATGCACACAAACCCATGCATGTCTATATTAATTGAACATATTTATATAAAACAAATACATCACATTTATTCCTGTTTTTTAGTAGAAGTTCGCTAAAATATTAAGGGTGTTTCGGTTTTAGATAAAAGTAAAATTCATGGTGTACTCAATAACATGTGGTGTGATTTCTGCAGAAAATACAAAGAGCAAGACCAGTTGAAACTTAAAAATAAACGTTGAACATTATCAAAAGCCGTCATCTATAATTAACTATAGCAATCAGGAATAGCGCATTTAGTGTCGACGGAGAGGGGGGTGATTTTGTAAGTTCGGCTTAGATGTGACACAAGTCCTCAAATAAGGAGCACCCAGTGAGGATCGAACTCACCATTCACTCGTGAAACAAACTCGTTAACCATTATACCACGTCGGGGTGCCCAACGGAGAGGGGAGATTTCTTGTGGGAGAAAAAGTAAAAATAATTTATAGAGAAAGCCTATAAAATATGAAGGTTAAAAACAGGCAATGTTTTTTTTCATGACGGGGATATAATCATACGCGTCACCAAGGGTATCAACAAAAAGGGGAGGGTCAAGAGAGCTTGGGAAATTTGTCCATGGTATTACCGTTAAACCCACTTTAAACTGACCTTGTGTCACATTCGGTAGTGACGAGGATGCACTGAAAAATATGCAATCTTACATGACTCTGCCGAGGAGTAAAAAAAAACCCTCAAGCCCCGGGGAATCATTGCTCTAAGTAGTACCTTCCCTTTTGGTGGGTGCTGGCTCCGTACCGAGCGCCTAAACCGACCCTAAAATTGAACTAATTTTGAACAGCTTTGCTGCAATCCCAAGCTAAACTCTGACGTTGTGTATCATTCTCCTTATATATTGTATACAGAAATATACTTAACTAGATCAGATAGGTAGTTTAAATTTTGCGAGGCCTTCCCAAAAGGGGGAGGTGCTAAGGCAGCTTGAGAAATATTTGAACGGTTTGTCACATTTAACCTAGACGTTTTGTCACATTCTGTTACGACGTGGGTGTCCGGATATATACCGCACGCAATACCTGTCTTTCGGGGGGGGGGGGGTTGTAGTAAGGTGTTCCACTAGTAGAAGTGCTGAGGAAGACTGAATAAGCTCAACCTTGTTATCGTGCCGATAAATACCTACACTATGCTGAAATTCTTCAATTTGCAGGTATAGAAACGCAATGGCGTTTGCCATAATTAAACATTTGGCATTCATTGGCCAATTAATTACTATTATTGTTGGTTGTCATTAATAAAACTTATCTTCATCTGTTTATATTTCTGAGATTAGGTATCGTAACGGTTTACACTAATAACTTCGTTTGGGCTGTTGTCCTAATCATTATTACCATATTTACATCGTTTCGGCCATTGTACGTTCCGACCGTCTTCGGGTTATATACACTGAAATCTTGAAACGACCTCTTTGTTTTGTTGTAATATTTTAATAACTCAGCTCTCCATGATTTTGTTACCTGTGCTGTGGCCAGGTATTGAATTCACAAAACTTTGGGTCAAGTGACTTTTTGGATCACTCAACCAACGCTATTATTTCACTGGGTCATGCGTTTCGTGAGCTAAATAAAATGTTTGGCTCGAAATTTAAACATATGTCACTTGCAGAAGGCCGGATTGTACAACGATCAAAACATCGTGAATGTGGCAATAAATATGAGAAACAAACAGTCGGAACGTTGTAAATAGTGTAAAGAAAATAATTCCCTTCAAACAATCTTTTAGGAAATTAAATTTCCTAAAACTACTGTCATTACACTTTCTAGTAATGACTGGTATTTCCTTCCCCAGCGTCGTAAAAATGGCAACGAAGATGAGGACAATAGTCCGAATAAGGTAAATATTACCCCATCTCAGAAATATAGACACCAATTATGTTACACATTGCTTTCCTCTATCCATCTGGCTCTATATGTGTGTCGTGCATATCAGATTTTTTTTTATCTCCTTTCTCTTATTATATGCCCGAGAAACCTTGTTCCTTTTTTATTTAAACTATCAGTCATTTAAGTGCCATACGTGATACTCACTTGGGCGATCATGTCTTCAAAGAGACATGACTGACTGGGCAGAAGATTATACCGCAGTATATTGTCGTTGTTTTCTGCGGTAGCCAAGGCTATAGAACCCAATCTGTTCAGTTATTTGACTCATAGCTAGAGGGGAAACATGTATTATATTATTACGTAGTAGTTAGTGGGGGATCAGTTTATTACTTCATAAAAATTGAAAACCGAACCCCCACTTTATAACCTGTACAAGTCTTAATCATGATTCCAACTATTATATTCAGTCAGTCAGTTAAGTGCCATACGTGATACACGCTTGGGCAATTATGTCTTGAAAGAGACATGACTGACTGGGCAGAAGATTATCCCGCAGTAGGTTGCGATTTGAAGTTTCTGTTTTGTTTCCACTTTGTCTAAAACTTCGTCCTTTCTCACATGTTCTGACCATAGTATGCCCAGTACCCTCCTGAAGAACCACACTTCTGTTGATTTAAGTCTCGTCATCATCTTTGAGAAAATTGTCCATCACTCACTTTCATACATTTAGTACTCTTTTCGCTCGAAGATTTTCAGTTTCTTAATACTCTGCTTAGCTTTTGGCATACATAATTGTCTATCCCAATACGTCTCAGGAAATCAGTGTCACACTTTTTCTTTTCCTGTTAGATACAAGATATTTGTATTTCCACACTTGCTTGAATTTTTAATCTCCGTGTTGGGGCGCCCTCCACATTTCCACGGAAATGGACTATTCGAATCACTATATAAAATAGTAGTAATTATACCTCGAGGAAGGTAATCGAGTGAGCGAGTCCATCGGGTATTTCCGGTATTGCACCGGAAGTGTTCTACTAGTCAATCTATCACGTCTCTACGACGATACTGTACACTAATTACCTTGTTCGGTATTCTACTAATCCTCACCTCTTGTAAATACTTCTCTTTTCCTGTCAATACACCTACTTTTATACTATTACGTTGTTTTGTATTATTTCACATAATTCTGTTACCCGACGTCACACTCCGATTAAAAATTCGGGCTCAAAAGCATGACTAAAATCAACCTCTTGTAATGCTATTAAAATTTGGTGATATCCTCATTGTTCCAACGTTAGCCTGCAAATATCAGAGAAAAAAAAACTAGTTGACAAAATAATCCATCTATAAAAAGAAAAGCAATGATAAATTCCATGTATGTACTGTTAAATTAAATTAATTATGGTGTTACTACTTGATTGTTTGATTCATTCATGCATTTTCTGCGGGTTATCAACGTTTGCAGGTTAATTAAATCGAAAAAATATATTCAATTGAATGAAATTTAGGTGAAGAGATAATGGTTTAGTGATACACGTCTTCGTAATTAACCCATAACGATGGATTTGCGTTGTGGTGTAAATGGATATCAAACGGGGACGAGAAATCGGAGAGCCGAGTTCCGGCTTGAATTCTTTGCATTCTTCCTCCAGTTATGGGATTTAAATAGAAGGACAAGTTGGGTTTTATAGCCTTGGTTGGAAAACAGTTTATCTCGCTTGGTTGAAAAATGGCTTTGCGTAGTGTTAACACCTGTACTTATGAAAAAAGATATGGCTAGGTTTTGTCAATGTTCTATACTCTACTTAGAGCAATGTGGAGGGGTGGTTACCACGTCTCTTTATCCCTGGTCACTCTTAGTAAGTTTTTCTCCTGTTACACCTCGAAACCCCCATTCCGTCATCCACCTGATCAGGCCCTGCAAATATGTTATCCGCTGCCTTCCTCTGTCTCTTTTTCCTTCTGTCTGGCCTGTCAGTATCAGGTTCTCCAAGCCATCCTTCCTCATTGCATGTCCCAGAAACTTCAGATTTTTTTCTGATGCTCAATATTAATTTCCTTTCGTTGCCATTCTTTCCAACACTTCATCGTTGCTTGTATGCTTAGTCCACGATATCCACAGCATCCTTCTGTAGAACCACATTTCCACTAATTCAAGTTTTGTCCTCTTTTTCGATGATATTGCCCAGCATTCACTGCCGTATTGAAGAACCAACATGACATAGCAATCCAGCACTCTTTTCTTTGTTTCTAGTGAAATTTTCCTGTGTGTTAGTACTATACTCATCTTTTGGAACGCGTTCTTTGCTATGCTAATTCGCCTTCGGATCTCTGTGTAGCACTTTCCAATCTCCTGTTTTGTACTTGCTTGATTCTGGTATCCCTCACCTGTATTTGGCATTTTGGGTTGCTCTTTTTGCTGATGACCATGCATTAGTCTTCTTAAAGTTTATTTGTATTCCTTTTTTGACACTCTCCACAGCTACCTTCTGTAGGAGGTCTGGTAGTTTTCTTTGCGTGTCTGTGATGGGCACTGTATCATCTGCATATCTTATGTTCAAGTTGTGGCCTCCAATAATAAATCCTGGCGTAGAATCTAGGGTCCTCAAAATATTCTTGCTGTACAAGTTCAACAGATCTGGTGAAAAGACAAATCTTTGTCTTACGCCTCTTTCTATCTTTGTAAACCTGCTGAAATCGTTAGATGTCCGTATGCAAGCAGTTTGCTGCCAGTAGAGATTCCTGATTACTCTGATGTCTTTCCCAAAAATGTCGAGGCTGCTGAGCATCTCCATTAATTCTTTGGGTCGTATTTTGTCGAATGTCTTCGCATAATCAATAAAACATAGGTACAAGTTTTTCTTCATTTGTATTGCCCTAATCATCCTCATCATGAATATGGCGTTCCTTGTTCCAATGTCTTTGATGTACTCGCACTGTTCCTGTCCTATCTCTAGCCTGATTCTGCTTCTCGCTCTATTCATCAGGATTCTGACAAACAGTTTTGTAATGTGACTCATTAAGCTGATAGTTCTGTGTAGTTCGCACTCGTTTGCACCTGGTTTCTTCGGTAGTGCTATAAATATCGACTTGCATAGGTCGTCTGGTATTATTCCACTATTATAAATTTCGTTTATTATTTCGGTAATTTTTTTCTATGCCGAATTCTTCCAGCTCTATTACGATGCCGTCTGAACCAGCTGCTTTTTCTGTTCAGTTTGGCCATTGCAGCTTCCACTTCGAATTTTAATTTTTTTGGTCCAACCTCCTCCTTGTGTATTCTCGGTTGTTTTCTCCTGTCGAAAAAAATGATCTTTCATATACTCTTCCCTTCACTGGAGTATTTTCTCTTTCTCCAATACGATTGTTCCATCCTTGGATTTTATGCATTCTGTTAAGGAGCAATTTTTTTGTCCTGCCAGTTCTCTTATCTCTTTATGCATCTCTGCTTTATTGGCTTGTCTGCATTTGTTCCTTATCTCCCTGTGAAGTTTCTTGTACTCTCCTTTATGTCTTGGCGTTATTTTTTGTCTCCTTTGCACTATGTGGATAATCTCTTCAGTCATCCACTCGTTTATGCTTCTGCGTCTGATTTCATCTGTGGCAATGTTGTTCGCTGAAGTCATCATCTCTTTCTTCATTGAGTCCCATTTTGAGTGTCCTTTTCCAATTTGTTCTTCATATTTCTTTCTCGTGCTATTAGTGTATTCTTTCAGAAGGTTGCGGTCATTCACGAGATTGATGTATTGCAGCCTTGGTGCTGTGCTGGGCTTCTTCCTTCTGCGGAGTTTTATCCTTAGTTTGCAGCTGACTGGGACATGGTCACTTCCGCTTTCGGCACCTGGATATGTTTTGCATTGAACCACAGCGTTCCTGAATCTCTTGTTTATAGTTATGTAGTCTATTTCGTTCTCCGTGTCGCCTCCTGGGCTTCTCCATGGTGTTAGTAATTACCTGGTCATTTGCTGCACCATTGTACTTACTTCTCTCCTCGTTCGTTGGCGATCCCCTATTCCAGAGTTTCCGGTTGTGTCTCCTTCCCTGTCTTTATCTACCTTGGCATTCAAATCACTCATTATGATCCTAATTTCTTGGCTTTTGCACTGAGCCTTGGCACTGTCCAGTATGGAATAGAATGATTCTATTTCGTCCTCAGTGCTTTGAGTTTTCGGCGCATACACTACTAAGATAGCTATGCTGAAGGGCCTTCTCCGCAGTTTAACCAAGAGGACTCTCTCTGAAAGCTGACAGTATGCAAGAACGCATTTCTTCACGTCTTTGTTTAGTATTAAACTGACCCCTTTTTCGTTGTTTTTGCATAAATTATCCTGTAGATGTCACTAGTGAGGTTTCCATTGTTAGGCCATCTGGTTTCGCATATGCCTAGAATATTGATCTTCAGTCTGTCCATCTCCTGCTTGACATTCTCTAGTTGTCCGTAATTTTTAAGTGTCCTGACATTCCATGTACCAAAAGTAATTATTTCTTTGTTGCGCACAGTCGCAGGGTAACGGTCCAGAGACACCTGTTGCTCATGTCGTTCTTTCCCGGGCGAGGGACAAGTTTTGGAGTAAAATTTCCCCTTTACGCCGTTGGTGCTAACAGTCGCCGGATGACAGTCTGGTGGCACCTGTTGCCCATGCCGATCCTTACCGAGCGAGGAGTTGCTTCCTCGGGAAGCAACCCCCTTCAAGCTGTTGGGCTTCATATATTTGTCGTGAAAAACCATGATTGAGCAGTGGGGTAGATAGTGGATTGGTATCCCGTGGCCTTCTCCACGGTGATTTATTGAGACACCACCTCTAGTTAGCTGGCCGTTGACTTCTTAAGAGTTCTTTCGCCATTTGTAGGTTAAATTTTTTTTAGCCTACAGGTTTGCTAATGTACCGGTAAAAAAGATAATTATTAACTATGTACTTATATTAAATACAATTGACAAGTCCTCTATAGGAAGATACATTTCCCTTTATTATGTTTTAGAATATGCTGAGAGATAACAACAACTTACTAAATCTGAAAGCAAAATATTAAAGCAAAGCATGGAATGCAGCAAAGGAAGGAATCTTTTTCCCTAGTCTAAGAGGGCAAGGGAACATTTTCAAAGCAGTAGAGTAATATTACCAGTGAACTGAAGATTGAAATTTTCTTTAAATTATTTGTGCTTCTCAAAGACTGAACTTCTGTTTTCATTTGGATAATTCCAGTTCGTCTACGCTTTAAAAAGATAAAGGCTTACTCGCCCCAAAATCATTTTATTCGACCGATTCCATTTTCTTAATCGTCGCCTTACGTAAACATAGCGTGAATCACTGACAGAAAACAAAAAATGAAATTTTTAATTAAAATTTCGAACGTGTAAGAAAGATTTTAAAAGTTTAAAAAAATAATAATAACAAAATTTGGTCTTTCTTTTTAATAGCATAAACATTTTGATCATAAAACTTTGTTTTTGTTAAGTTTGAGCCTTTTTAACATGATACACTGTTTTTTTTTTTGGCAATTGAGTTGAGGTATTTCAATTCGTAATTTCTTCCTTCTGTTTGACCACAATCACCATCTCATACATGATAAAAAAATAACAAATCTGATTTTCTCAACGATTTTCTATAAAGAAATTACTTACTTGTATAATTTGTTTTTCGATGCGTGGTTGAAAGAAGTATACTTTTTTCTTTCTTTCAAATTTTCGTTATTACGAACATATGATGAATTTACATAGCAAATAATTACACAACGTCCACCCTAGTCACTAATATATATATAGATAACAACGTAGAATGTCTCTATTAGATTATGGGTGGGGTAGTGGCAACATATGTAGATATAAGAAATATAAAGTCGGGTGATCGATTCTATATAATATTCAATGCATAAACTGATCCCCGACTTTGTGGGGTGATAATATATATTTTTTTACCACTAATTTTGGCTTTCTGAAAAATTTCAAGGTGTCACCCTAGTCACTTTTATAGATATCATAAAGAATCTAATAACGAATTTTTGAAAACATTTTTTCTTTTGCCAGTGTAGGCTGAGGTTTTTAAATATCTACACTTTTATTTGCGGAAATTTCCTTCCTTGTCTCATGATGAACAGCAAATATCAAGGTGTACTCTAATATCCGTTTCGTTGTGGTGCTCTTTGGGGATGGATCACAGGTGTCAAAAGAAAAATAAATGCTTCAACTTCGACAGGTGATTCCAATACATGAACATTTGTGTCAGCCAAACCAATTCGTAAGAAAGCAATTTATATTCTAAGTTATACTTTCACTATAAAATGTCAGGTGATACTTCCCCTGCTTACTATTGAGAATAATGAAATAAACGATCAATAGAAATGGCTGTTTTCATAAACTGCAACAGTAGCGAGATTAAATTGTCATACATTCAAATCATTCGAACAGACTTTGCTTGGGAAGTCTCTCTTGACGCGACAGTTATTTACCAATTAGGCCACAGAGCCTTCCAGCCGGATATTTTAAAATCTAACCATATAGCCATATTTTTACTTGACACGGGGTATGTCGTTCGATTTACGTATATATACTACTGATATTAGTCCCGTTTGGGACTTAGGGGTTCTTTTTTTCTTATTTATTCTGAGGGTGAACTGATTTTTTTTTTTTTAACTCAGCTAGGTTTGATTATTTTATTTTATTGTTTCTTGTCTTAGCTCGGTTTTGGGGACAAAGAGTGAAAAAAGTAGGTCTAGAGAATTTAACATACACAAGTCCTAATGATGAAAAGAAACGTGCACAGTTATTAATTTTTTTCTTTCTTAAATGAAGCATCATCAAGTGTTCTTTATTTTTTCAGTCATATTTCCTTTCGTTTTAATTTCGGTTGCTATTTATATCAGAAACGGATATTCTACGGTAATCAGAATTACGTGAATTAGAGACGGTGGTTGTGACTAAAGAACAATTGACAAAAATGAGGCAAAACAAATAATAAGACTATTTATAAGTATTGATGTAATGAAAAGCTAATGAATATGTACACACCTTGGTTCCCCCTCACTGGAATGTGATTAGCTGGGATCAGCCATAAATACAGACGAAGGCAAAAAGGACCAGTGTGAGTTAGAGAGATCTACTATTCTTTTTTCTAGAGATCTATTGGTCTACTATTGACTACGCCTACGTCTCAGGACACTGCATTCGACGAATACGACTACGGACTAGATTATTCTACCGGATTACATTTGCCTTAACCACTTAACAAGCTCTTACTGATGTATATCCCATTCCAGGACATATCAAGTATAAAATAAAATTTTAACTTATTGTTGTACTATAGCTATATTCCATTCACCCGGTAATAGTATCTTACTTTCATCTTGTAAAAATCAGGCATTATGAAAACGACTCCTTTAAAGAGTAGTATGCGACAATAACCACTTATATATTTAAAGGCTCATATGTGAAAAAACTAATTATTGATTGATCACTAAGAAAATGAACGACCCGAATCTGTTATGTTGTTATTCGCCGTCATAGGCAGAAATTGATTGTATGAAAGTAGAGAGAGTACCTACCTGACAATCTAAATCTATAAAAGTGACGAGGGTAGACGTTGTGCAAGTATTTATTTGTTTGATAAATTCGACTTAGCGTCTGTATTTTGAAGTCTAGCTCGACGGGAGTTGCGCTCACATGTAGATGAAAATTTTGGAACACTAACGACACACTGAATTTTTCAGAAAGCCAAAATTAGGGGTAGCAAAATATATATCATCACCTTACAAAGTCAGGGATCAGTTTATGTATTGATTATAGTATAGAATCGATCACTCCACTTTATATTATCTATATCTGCATATGCTGCCACACCCCCTCCTACCATAATCTAATGGAGACATTCTACGTTGTTATCTGTATCAATAAAAGTGACGAGGGTGGACGTTGTGTAAGTATTTGCTATGTAAATTCATCATATGCTTTTTTATTTCCATTATTTTTTAAAATACTCGAGGGAAACCGGTCTAAACTGCTAGTAATTGACAATTTTTACCCTGTTCCAGTTTGCGTCAAAGTCCGTATGGAGTAGACTTCCCCAAGCGGAAAGCATTTCAGCTTCTGATATTACGCTTGACGGACGTTTATAGCGGTCTGACTTGGATGTGAACACAGTTAGGTGGTGATTAATGTGTTTCAGAAATTACGACAGCGGTGTGTTTGACAATATACACTCGAATCAATAAAAGAGGAACTAGACTGATATCTTTCCTTTGCTAACTTTTCACGAATGGGCAGGTCGACAAACGTAATAACCACTTTTGAATATAAAAAAGAAAAAATTGGGTTTTCTATTTCAAATTTGGAGTATCTACTATTATAGTGTTTGTATATTATATGTACCGGAAAGTGATATATATTTTTTTTTCGAGGTAGTTAAGTGGTTAAGGCTAATGTAACCGGATAGGACAATCTAGTAAGTAGATGTAATGTACGGTACTCGTCGTATGCAGTGTCCTGAAACGTAGGAGTAGTTAATAATCGTAATCCAATAGCGGTAGACCTCTAATGGTACACCAATAAACCTCTAGTGGAAGACCAATAGACCTCTGGATCTCTGAACGTCCTCACCTTATTCTATATTTATAGATGACACCAGCCAATCACATTTCCGTGAGGAGGAACCAAGTTGTATACATATTTATTACCTTTTCATGATTTATATATATATATATATATATATATATATAAAAAACAACGTCAGCCTCCAATAGTCAATCGAAAAATCATATACTCGGTATAGAGAACAAAATTATAATTAATTCTCCAGACAGAAAAAATCTACGATCAAAGCCCATCTCAAAATGAAGGCATGAAATCAAACTTTTACTACGTTATTTACTAATCGGAAACTGCCAACAAATACAAATAAATTAAATAAGCAAATACAAGTAAAATGAATCAAACAAACAAACAAAGAAAATTAACAAATTAATGGTAGGTACAGATAAATCAAAAATATAGTAACAACATCAACAATAAAATAATCAATAATAATTTCAAAATAATAATTAACTAAAAACACTATATTAAAAAAAATCTCCATTCGGATCCGCAATTCTTCCCACTCAGTAGCCCCTATAATAATTCGAAACTTATCACCCACCCAAATAAACGTTAGAATAATACAACAGACTACCCACAATGCAATACTATATACTACTTACACTACATTACTAACCTGTATATATAAACAGTCGAAAAAAAAAAAAACACAAAGCACAATGCCTGACGATTATCTTTAGCATCAAACAGACTGTTGCCTCAAGATACTGATTTCAACGCCAACCTATGTATGTATAATGACTAGTCGTTTCTAAGCACACCGGCCTGCCTGGACAGTGAGTAAATCCATATTACAGATGCCGGTTCAATCCACAGCGTCAATGGTGTTTTATGCTGCAACTACCCTGGGTAGACTTTAGTTACAATTTTCGGGAAAGAGCGCAAAACTTAACGTCCTCAATTTCTTTAACAAGGCAACTTCGTTTAAAACTTCGGTCAGAGTGCCTTTGGATATGCGTGTAAAATCTACCATCGCCGGATTCGGAACGGTGCCGTCAGCCCATATATACGCGTAGCCGAGTGGTAAGAAGGTTCGCTTTCTGATCCTGGGACTGGAATCTCACCATAATCTATTTTTCAAGGACGTGACTTCTTCAAAAGATAACTCTTAGGACGTGGAACACCAGAACGCTGAACAACTGTGGACAACTTGAAAAAGTGAAGTAGGAGATGACTAGATTAAACCTAAACATTTTATATGAAACGAGTTGGCCAAACAACGGAGACTTCATCAGTGACGACCACGTTATTATATAAGAAGGAGGTGAAAATAATAAAAAAGGAGTTGGCGTGATACTGGATAAAGACACAAGCAAATGCGTCATGGGATACTGCTATATATCTGAAAGAATTCTGGTAGTTAAACTGAAATGGAGGCCTCGCAATATATTGGTTAAGGTGGTACAAGCACTGACAACACAAAATAGAGAAGAAGAAATGGAATCGTTTTATTCCATGCTAGACAACGAGAAGGCACAGTGCAAGTCGCAAGAAATCAGGATTATCATGGGAGATCTGAATACAAAGTTTTGGTCAAGAGAGAGAAGGTGAAACGGTCGGCAATTTTGGACTAGGACAGCGCAATGGCCGCGTTGAGAAATGGGTCTAATGATGCACAGCAAATGAGCAGATAATAACCAACAACTGGTCCCAAGAGCGCCCTAGACGAATGTGAACATGGGGAAGTCCAAGAGGAGAAATAAGGACCAAATTGATCATAACGCAGTCCTTCACGGCAAAATCTACCCAAGTACTGAATGCGGGAGCGATCACATACCAGTTATAGGCAAAGAAACCTAACGCAGCCCCAAGACTGCAGGACAACAGGCGCGTGAATGACCCGAAAATGCAGGAAATGTACACAGACAGCGTGAAAGAGAAATACGAAGGGCAAGATTAAGAACCGAAGCTCAAAATGGGACACAATAAAAGAAGCTCTAATAACATCAGCGAACGACATCATCCCAAAGAAAAAAGAACTTCGGCAGAAAACTGAGTGGGTTACAGATAAGATTCTTGACATGATGCAAAAGAGACAAAAACAATACCAAGATATGGAACAGAATACAAGAAACTAGAAAAGGAAATAAGGATTAAATTCAGACAGTCTAAAGAAAGATGGCTCAATGATAAAAAGCGCAGAAATAAAGAAACTGAGCACGACAAATCAAGGAGATATGCAGAAAAAATAAAGGAACTAACAAGACAAAAAAAAAAAAGATTTGCTCAGCAACAGGATGCGTAAAAGCAAAGGACAGAACCCTTATTCTAAAAAAAGTAAAAATACTTCAGAGATGAGACGAATATATTGGTGAACACTTTCACGACAAGTGAGAGCAAGCAAAAATACACAAAAATATGGATGGATCAGAAATATTAAAAACCGAATTGGAAGTGGCACTGGCCAAATTGAAGAGAAACAAAACATTATATCAAAAGAATTGTAATAGAGGAGCTGACGTCCTCAGACATGGTAGAGACAGGATCACGGAAATAGTAATCTACAACAGTGGTAATATATCGAAGGGCTAATGCAGATCAATTTTCATAGCACTACCTAAGAAGCTAGGAATTTGAACCCCACTGAACAATCAGCACATAGCAGAACTCATCATCCGGATTCTGGAGAACAGAGCGTGCAGCAGTATCGGCCCAGAGATAAAAAAAAGAAGAGTGTTGCTTTGTTAAAGATACCGGAACGAGGAATGCAATATTCATGCACAGAATGCTATCTGAAGGAGCAATACAAATGCAAAAGAACCTTTATTTATGCTTTAAAGAACACGCAAAAGTAATTGACAAGGTATACCACAAAGTGACGGATGTGCGTTGTAGTACAGTGGATGTCGGCTTGGAAAGAGAAATCGGTGAGCTAAGTTCGAATTCAAGTTGAGTACCCAGCATTCACTTAAGCACTGGTAACTTTGGAAAGGTATTAATCCGTCACTTCCCTCCAGTTATGATTTAAATAACAGGATGGGGCCTGAAGGCATCCCATCTAGTGTTGGTGTCACAATAAAAACACCCTTGGTAGTCCTGGCGAAGCATCAGGTATTCAGCTGTTTGACAAGATTATGAATTTCACTATAAACTTCCAAACGCACTGGGAATACTGGAGGGGTGTAGTGAGTTCTATCTCGGCCAAGGCCGCAGGACGTCGACGATACCACAAAGGCTTGTTCGAGATGATCAGCAACCGTAATATTTTTCAGAAAGACATTAAGATAATCATGAAGCTATATTAGCAACAAACCGCTTGAATTCAGCAGTTATAAAAACTAGAAATTTGCGTAAGACGTGGATGTGTTTTCTCATCCGATCTATTCAACTACAACAGCGCAACAATTATGAGTGAAATAAAAGCCATAATCTCAACAATGTAAGATTCCCAGATGACAAGAGAGTCTGTAATGTGATAGGTACTGATCTGGCGACTCGACTGCAGCCACTTTCCCAACGTCGAAATGTGGCCTCCCTCTGTCGCTTCTATAAATATTTTCATGGCTTCTGCTCGGATGAGCTTAAGTCACTGATGCCTCCTCAACTCGTGCAACCAGACTGGCAACTGGGTCCCACCCATTCACAGTCAGGTTAGCCAATTCTTCAGACGACAATTCTACTCCTGCAGCTTCATCTCTCGCACTTCCCGCCTGTGGAACTCACTCCCGTATTCTTGCTTTCCTGACGGCTACAACCTCCAGAAATTTAAATGCAAAGTTAATACTCATCTACTAACCACTGGCCTCTAGCTCTCTCCCCTCCCCTGTATAACCTTCCCTTTCTCTCCTCCTATGTATCTGTCATCGCACCTTCTTTCTCAGCTTTCTATTGTTCCTTTCTAACTAGCTTGTACTCCTCACTCTTTTCTAATTAATCTTTTTACTTTTATGCAACACCCCCTGCACATCAGTGGCGTTTCCGCCTTGCTCGGGATGAAATGATTAAAAAAAAAAAATGACATGGTGCTGATAACAGACCAGAAAAAAATTCAGGACCTCCTACAGAAGGTAGCAAGAGAACACGAGAAGAAAGAACTGAGCGTAATATACAAGAAAACTGAATATATAGCCATAAGTAAAAAGAAGAATCCACATTCCGACTACAGCTTGGTGAAACTAAAATAAACAAGATATTTAAATACCAGGGAAGTGTTCTGACAGAGGATGGAAAGCGCGACGTTGAGATCCGAACACTCATTGGCATAATAATATGTTTTTCAATTTGTCTCATTATTTATTCGCATTATATACACTTATTGCTCTACATACACACATATATAAAAGGTGTGCGTATGTGTGTGTCTCGTGTTTAATTGTGATAAAGTAGTTTTACTGATAAAATATATTTTGGTAAGCAGGTTTGTTTTTATTGTAAAGTGCTCAATATCAGGGTGGAGATAGAGGGTTGATAAGCTCAAAGACTGTCACTTTAACTGAGCAGATTCATGCCGACTTCGAAGTTATTATGTTCTTGCCTGTCAGGGCTGGTTTGCAAACTAGATCTCACAAATGAAGTATCCTCACGAAACTTCAAATCCGGCATGACCCTGATCAGTTAAAGTAGCAAACTCTTTCTGCTTATAGATATATAACAAAATTTCCATACCATAAGAAGCCAAAAATTATATCCATACACAGGAAGTTAAAATGGGGCCGGATTAACAATTTTTTTAATTCGTCCGCACGATGTAAGAAAGACTTTACACCTGGTCTGTAAAAGTTAAGAGTTCAAAGTTAAAATTTGGCCTTGTCACAGAGATAGAAGTGGGAAACGGGAACGGAAACAAAAGAAAGAGCAAAAAGGTGGACAGAGGAAGGTTAACTGAGAACTAGGAATATGTGAAACAAGATGGCCTAATAACGGAGATTTCAGTAGCGACACCCACAGGATAATATATGCAGGAGGAAAAAAACACGAAAAAGGGGTCGCTTTAATACTAAACAAACAAGTTAAGAGATGTGTACTTGGATACTGGCAACTGTCAGAGAGAGTCCTCTTGGTTAAACTGCGGGGAAGGCCCCTCAATATAGCTATTATAGTAGTATATGCACCAACAACTCAAAGCTCAGAGGACGAAATAGAATCATTCTATTCAATACTGGACAGTGCTAAGGCTCAGTGCAAAAGCCAAGAAGTCAGGATAATAATGGGGGACTTAAATGCAAAGGTAGGTAAAGATAGAGAAGGAGACACGAACGGCAACTTCGGTCTAGGAGAGCGCAACGACAGAGGAGAAAAATGGATCCAATGGTGCTCAGCCAATGACCAGGTCATTACTAACACCTGGTTCCAAGAACACCCACGACGTTTATGGACATGGAGAAGCCCAGGAGGGGACACGAAGAACCAAATAGATTATATAACAATAAACAAGAGATTCAGGAACGCAGTAGTCCAATGCAAAACGTACCCAGGTGCTGACTGCGGAAGTGACCACGTCCCAGTCATCTGCAAACTAAAAGTGAAACTCCGAAGACTGAAGAAACCCAGCATAACACCAAGACTGCAATACGACACACTAGAGGATGATCTCACCCTGCAGAAAGAATATAATAACAGCGTAAAAAAGAAATATGAAGAACAAATTGGAAAAGGATACTCAAAATGGGAGTCACTAAAAGAAGCAATGGTGACCTCAGCGAACAACATAGCCCCAAAGGAAATCAGACGCAGAAGAAAAAATGAGTGGATGACCAAAGAGATCCTCCACATGATGCAAAGGAGACAAAAAATAACGCCAAGACACGGAGCAGAGTACAAAAAACTTCACAGGGAGATAAGGAACAAATGCAGACAAGCCAAAGAGGAATGGCTCAACAACAAATGTGCAGAAGTAGAGAGACTGAGCAGGAACAACAAAGCAGAAATGCATAAAGAGATAAGAGAACTGACAGGACAAAAAACCTGTTCCTCAACAGGATGCATAAAATCCAAGGAAGGGACAATCATAGTAGAGAAAGAGGAAATACTCCAGCGATGGGAAGAATACATAAAGGATCTCTTTGGCGACAAGAGAGAACAACCGAGAATACACAAGGAGATGGATGGACCGGAAATACTAAAATCCGAAGTGGAAGCTGCAATGGCCAAAATGAACAGAAACAAAGCACCTGGCCCAGATGGCATAGTGATAGAGCTGCTGACAGCCTTAGAAGAATATGGCATAGAAAAGATTACCGACATAATAAACGAAATTTATAGCAGCGGAATAATACCAGACGACCTATGCAAGTCGATATTTATAGCACTGCCGAAGAAACCAGGTGCAAACGAGTGTGAACTACACAGAACTATCAGCTTAATGAGTCACATCACAAAACTGATTGTCAGAATCCTGATGAATAGAGCGAGAAGCAGAATCAGGCCAGAGATAGGGCAGGAACAGTGCGGGTTCGTCAAAGACACTGGAACAAGGAACGCCATATTCATGATTAGGATGCTCTCTGAAAGGGCATTACAAATGAAGAAAGACTTGTACCTATGCTTCATTGATTACGCGAAAGCATTCGACAAAATACGACACAAAGAATTGATGGAAATGCTAGGCAACCTCGACATTTTCGGCAAAGATATAAGAATAATCAAGAATCTCTACTGGCAGCAAACGGCCTGCATACGGACAGGTAACAACCTCAGTAGATACACAAAGATAGAAAAAGGCGTAAGACAAGGATGTGTCTTTTCACCGGATTTGTTCAACCTATACAGCGAGAATATTTTGAGGCCCCTAGATGACACACCAGGATTTATTATTGGAGGCCACAACCTGAACAACATAAGATACGCGGACGATACAGTACTGATTGCGGACACGGAAAGGAAACTGCAAGATCTCATACAGAAAGTAGCAGTGGAGAGTGACAAGAAAGGACTACAAATAAACTTTAAGAAAACTGAGTGCATGGTCATCAGCAAAAGATACAACCCAAAATGCCAAATACAGGTGGGGGATAACAGAATCAAACAAGTCCAAGAATTTAAGTACCTAGGAAGTGTTCTAACAGGAGATGGAAAGTGCGACACGGAGATCCGAAGGCGAATTGGCATGGCAAAGGACGCGTTCCAGAAGATGAGCAAAATACTAACACACAGGAAGATCTCAATAGAAACGAAGAAAAGAGTGCTAGACTGCTACGTGATGTCAGTTCTTCAGTACGGCTGTGAATGCTGGACAATATCATCGAAAATGAGGACAAAACTGGAAGCGGCCGAAATGTGGTTCTACAGAAGGGTGCTACGGATATCGTGGACTGAGCATACAAGCAACGACGAAGTGTTAGAAAGAATGGCAACAAAAAGGAAATTGATGCTGAGCATCAGGAAGAGACAACTGAAGTTCCTGGGACACGCAATGAGGAAGGAGAGCCTGGAGAACCTGATACTGACTGGACAGATAGAAGGAAGGAGAGACAGAGGAAGGCAGCGGATAACATATCTGCAGAGTCTGATCAGGTGGATGACGGAACGGGGGTTGCCAGGAGCAACAGGAGCAAACATACTAAGAGCCACAAGGGATAGAGAGATGTGGAGATCCATGATCGCCTACGTCCTGAAGGGACAGGGCACATAGAAGAAGAAGAAGAAGAAGAAGACTATAAAAAATTCCCTTAATAACCAAGGAAACGCCTGACTACGACATTCATGTTGAAAGAAATAAAAAAAAAAAAGGCGAGAAGAAATTGAAAGAAACCGAATAAAATATTACTAATTTTTTTTGTTTAAATAGATAAAGAAAAATTAGAAATACAAATTTTATGGACAAATTTTAAATTTTAAGGTAGATCTTGAAAATTCTAATTCTATATATATATATATATACACAATCATACACATGCTCTCATATATACATACATGTGTACATACACATACAATTACACATATAATCATAAACACATACACTTACGCACATACATATATACAAACAGTAGGGAAAGTAATTAAGGTTTTAGCAGGGACTTGAAATATATATATATATATATATATATATATATATATATAATCACCGTTAAAATGTTTAATGATTGTTGCCTATCTTGAATTTTAGCTTTAAAGTCGAAAATCAACCACATATTGATCGCTTATCAAAATTATTTGACATTTACATCCTTTATAATTTAAGGTTGTCTTAAAAGTAGAAGGAACTTACACAAATACGTATAATGTGCCACTCACTAATTGGGTGATTTTTTTTTTTTTATAAGCGTTTCACCCCGAGTAAGGCATGTCACTGCCACAACTGCGCAGGGGGCTACATAGAGTGGAGAAAGGATGATTAAATATAGGAAATGTCAGAGGGTGAGTGATAGGCGGGTAAGGATACCGAGAATGAGGGTTGGGTAGATGAGAGTGTTCTGAGAATAATTGGGAGTTAGAGTGATAGGAGCTGTCTATTGACCCTACATTTAAATACCTGGAGATTGTAGCTGTCGGGAAAGCAGACTTGTGGAAGGGAGTTCCACAGGCGGGAGGCACGAGAAAAGAAGCTGTTGGAGTAGAATTTACGGTTACATCTTATCTGTTTAACTGTAAAATGGTGGGACCTAGTTGCTAATCTAGTATCTCGTGTAAATTCCTGCTTAGGCGGCACCAGTGCTCTAAGTTCATCGGAGCAGAAGCCATGAAAGTACTCGTAGAAGATGCACAGGGAAGCTTCATCACGCCGGTGAGAGAGTGCGAACACTTTGTGAAACAAATAGATTACGGATATTTGCAGCTACCTTTTCTAAGCAGTACATAGTCTGATTTAGTTTGCTAACAACAGGAAAGAAAAATAGTTCGAATATAAACTTGGAAACTATATTTTGGGTAAGTGATATTTTCATAGGTGATCTCTGAACATTTGATAGTACATACTGCATATATGTGCACATAGCATATACAACGTGTCTCTCAATGGTGGTTTACTAAAAATCTAGATATAATAACTATCTAATAATTCTGTTAGGTCTTTTCTTTTTCAGTTGAAAATTAGATTTGGAAAGGATAATAACAAATTTACATTGTTTACGACAGAGGCTTTTATCGAATCGTATTGAAAAAGAAAATCAGGACCATGAAACGGCATAGAATATATATGTGTGCACATAGATGGCCTATTTACATAGGTGGGGTTATTTGTATGCGTAATAAGTGTTTGTGTACGTTTGAAGTCTGTATTTATTTTTATTTGAAGAGATCGATCGTTGAAGCGAAAGAATGAGGTCTCGAATTTCTGTAATCAATATCGCACACTGCAAGCGGTTTCCCGCTTTTATATATTTATAATTGATGCGAATTACGGCTTTTAAGAATGCCTGCTAAAATGCGCGGTAGAAACTCGCCTAAGACATGTATATGTGAAACAATTTTCTTCCGATCTATATAAAAGGAATTTCAGATCAGGAATATTCTAGAATTTTTTTTATTCGATCGCAAATCGTTCAATATCTACGTCCGTTTATTTATCTCAATCTGTTAATGTCTCTTGCTGGAAATGTTTATACAAATATATGAATGTGGCTATCCATATTTATTTTTATGGTTACGTGTCCAGAGCCGTAGATCAGTTGCGAGTATAACTGCTATTTAGTTAAATATAGTCTTCCAGAGATTTTAAGAATAGCTCTCAGTATCCGAGTGTAGGTCTTATCAAGTTGAGACTTTTGAGTTTTAGTTAATGTCCAGATAACGGAGATAGATAGATAGATAGATAGCCAGACAGACAGCTAGATAGATAGGTAAATAGACAGATAGAAGTAAACGATGGCGTGTCTATATATATATATATATATATAGCAAGACCGTTTACTGCCACTGATGCGCAGGGGGTTACATACGAGCAAAGTTATGAGAAAGAGGAACAGGTTATAGGGGGTGTCAGAAAGTGGGTAAGAGAAAAGGGTAACTGATGAGAGTGGAGTGGATGGAGAAAGGAGCATAAGAAAGAGGATTCAAGTTAGTGAGACAGGATTTGAGAATTGACTTTCAATTAATTAAATATCTATCTATCTATATATATATGCTGAAGGAATTACTACTAACTCCTTCTCCTAGCCAAACCTAATGAAAAACAATCCATCCCAACCCCTTCTTTTACCTAAACTAACCTCTAGGTTTAGAATTTTTCTTCATTTTCTGTTTATAAGGGGTCGAAGAATGCATGCCTTAAAATGACATGTTGAAAATGGCTATTTCCCCGCTAAGTTTTATCTGAATTCACAGATAAGATATATATATATATATATATATATATATATATATATATATATATACTGTTAATTATAAGAGAAAATGAATGTCTATTATGTTTAATCATGAACTGTTCTAAACATTGTATTTTGGCTTTAATATCAGTTGAAAATAAAGACAAAAATTCTCAAAAATTTGGATAATTTTTTTATTAAGTTGGTTCTAAACTTTCGGCTCCCATGTGTTATCTTCAGAGAGGTTATAAGGTCGGTAACACAAAAATATTCACCATCAGCGACGATTTTATCATGTGTTGACATAAAGCTTCGCTAAGTAACACAAGATAAAATTATTTGCTGCCTCGATACACTATATATATGTTCAAACTTTCAAAAATTGATTGATGCTTATGAATGTATTTTATGATAAGCTTAAACGTCCGTCTGAAAATCTATATTCGTCTTTCCCGTAGTTTGAAGCCGAGACAGTTTAATTAAACTAATTAACCTCCAAATAAAAAGAGACAAGGAAAAAATATTATGAATTGTCGATTCTCTTTTCACTGCAATCGAACTGTAATAACAATGAATAATCAAAAGTTACCACGTGTCCCTGTAGATGAAAACCTGACAGCAAACCATTGGTGTAATGATAAGACTGACGCCGTGGCAAAACTGACAATCTGATCCCTGGTGAGTTCTTTCTACGCGTCAATAATCTTGCTAATTATATATCAATGAAACGTGGCAGAGTTTTGAAGTGGTATCCCCGAGGACAATAATGAATCGATGATAATTCCTTTGGAAAGAGTTGATTGTTTGTCTCTGATTATAATGGAGCACATTTCATTTAATTGAGATAGAAAAGAAGTATTATCTCTGTAAAGTGACAATTGGACTAATATTCTGCTGAATAATATTAGAAGATAAACTGTATTTCGTTAAAAAAATATTGTCTTGTCAGCTATGAATTTAGCTTAACAACATACAACCGTTTGAAGTTTGACACATTCCGTCCAAAAAAGTATGGTAAAATATGTGGTTAGTATGAGGCTAGCGGTGGTAAAATTTCAAATTCATTTTTCCACTTGTGGCAAACGTTGTCATAAAGTCGTTTAAGTGGAAGTAATTTACTCAAAAGCATAAAACCTAGAAAAATGTATTTTCTACGCATTTAAGATTATAAGTTACGCGGATGATATTCTGTCGAAGATTGTTTCAGAAATATACAAACAATAACTATTTGATAAACTATTAAATGACATCAAGAACAGTAAACTTTAAAAAGAGAGGTCGTCAGTAAAATAGTTAGCTCATGTTCTGAACAACATATCAAAAGTAGTTACACATATTTAAATGCGATTTTACAGTCGAGAAATTAAATTGATAAGGGTCTGAAAACACAGAAGAATAAGAAATATGTGTTCTATAAATCCAGCAACTTATGTGATAGAAAAGGAGCAAAAAAAAAACAAATAGAGAACGCTAAATTTCTATGTAATATCAGTCAGTCAGTTAAGTGCCATACGTGATACACGTTTAGGCGATCATGTCTCGAAAGAGACATGACTGACTGGGCAGAAGATTATCCCGCAGTAGGTTGTCATTGCTTTCTGCGGTAGACTGGTGAATTATATTATTCTATTAATAAGTAGTAATTAGTGGGGGATCAGTTTATTACTTCATGACAATAGAAAACCGATCACCCACTTCATGCCCAGTAGAAGCCTTAATCATGTTTCTGTTATATTCAGTCAGTCAGTTAAGTGCCATATGTGATACATGCTTGGGCGATCATGCCTCGAAAGAGACATGACTGACTGGGCAGAAGATTATCCAGCAGTAGGTTGTCATTGCTTTCTGTGGTAGACTGGTTGTTAGCCAAAGCGATAGAACCAAATCTATCCTATTACTTAACCCATAGCTGGAGGGAAGAGACGGATTAATACTTTTCCCAAGGGTATTGGTGCGTAAGTGAATGCAAAGGATTCAACTGGAATTCGAACTCCAGTTGAATCGCTTGCATTCACTTACGCACAAATGTAATATCAAATTTCTTTTAATGGCACTAAAAACGAGCAATCAACCTCAAAGATAAGAGATTTGAAATGAAAAAAAAAGCAAACAAATAAACAAAAATGAATATCATAACATTTGTGCACTGGGAAAGTTTTAAGGAAAATAGCAACGACAAAAGAACTGATAATTGCAACAAAAAGAAACAACAAATTCTTGGACACATGAGTCGAAAAAGAGGCTCGAAAAATGTAAGAAATGAAGTAGATGCTGCTGATATGTGATCCACTGGAAAACAAAGAGAAAACTACATGAGGAGATTGTGTTAATTGATGGCAGAACAAGGACAAGGATGCTTTTAACCAATGCTATTCTACTTTAAGTTACTTTTCTATACGACTTGGAACTTTTTCGAAAGTCATATGTTATAATTGTGAATAAAACAACTAAGTTGGCGGCATTTGTCTCAATAGACAAACCTATACGAATGATAATCCTCTCTCAGAAATATTACTGACTAGCAGTATAGCCCGGCGTTGCTCGGGTGTAATGAAAGCTTTAAAACTAATCCATGGTTCCCGAGCTTAGACTCTTTGGACGTTGGCACGAAAGACTAAAAAGCAATAGTTGTTTCCAGTTAAAGCGAAACCGTAGACTGAAAGAAAAATGAATGGATGTAAGTACAAATTTTGATTTCCTGGTATAGATATCAAATAATTATTTTGAAGGTTAAATAAGTCCCCTGAGTAAATGGTATCATGGCTGAGACTAAGAACTACAATTATACCTACTTAGAGCCAAACCCGAAGCAAAAACTAAAATAAAAGGGCAGAAAAAATACAAACATTCAGGCAGATAAACAGACACACGCACAAACATCTTGCTTTATATATATATATATATATATATATATATATATATATATATATATATTATCGATTTTCTGCACCATTGTAAGAACTGCGACCTTGAAACTTCTGAATATCGTTTCTTATGTCTTTGTCTGTGAGTGTATCAAATTTGATTAAAATCGGACCACTCCTATTACCCGATTTTTTCGATTATCGATATTTATCGGGGGTACCTCGACACAAAACCTTACTATGAACACTCGCAGACGCTTATAGTACAACTTTGTAAATTTTCAAGAAAATCGGTTCAGCCGTTTCGGAGTCTATAGGTAACGGACACACACACAGAGAACAAGTTCTATTTATAAATAAGTTTTGATTCAGATTTTAAGAACAATATGTTTATTTTGGGGGATATTTCAGCTAATACAATATTGTATTAGCAGAAAAGATATTGCCTTATCACAACAAAAGATGAACGTTGAACAATTCATTTTCAATTTCCATTCTGATTGACATTTTAATAGACAATTAAAGAATACAAATAAAAAGTGAAATAGACCTAGTCGTTTGAATTTAAACACCTGTTGCCTTGCATAAGTTATCATCCTCTCGAACTTTTCCACACTTTTTCATTTACAACCGCAGATGTAAATATATTTTATTCATCTTTATGGATCAACCCAATATAGTACACAATATTTATGGTCCTGGATATGACCATAAACTGCATCCGGCAGCAAGGCCTCTAATTAGAAGGTTGTGAGGAGCATGGAACCACCTCTTAATTGTTGATATTCCCAGGTCCACCCTGATCCAGAGTGATATTGCCTGTTAGGTTCCCATATATGAGTAAATAATTAATCCCCAAACCGAGGTCAAAATGCGATGAAACTATTTACCAACAAAACTTTTTTCAATAAAAATATTACCAACCAAACGTTTTTGAAGGAAAAATGGGTAAATTTTTTATTTGTCCCCAAAGGCCTTTACCCGTCAAATCTTTCCAAAACATCTTTAATTCCGTGCAAATGTATATGCTGAACTCAAATCGATAATTGTTTATTGACGAAGCCTAACTTTTTCATGTTATCGACCAGAAAAAAATCGGAATATATCTCACCCATTACCACCGTTCTCATATCTGATTCACCGCTGAATGACTTGAGGCTTAGGATACTTATTTCGGCCTATTTACTTCCTTTGAGCGATTACTCCGCGATTTGTTTGGTTTCTGAACTCAATTTCCGCGTAGTAATTGCACAAAGGAAGTAAATAGGCCGACAAATCGGCAAACTACGCGGGAAGTCATTCTGCAGTGAATAACAATTTTGAAGCGCGGTTACTGGGTGAGATAAACAGCGAAAAGAAGTTCGATATTCGTAAAACAAACCAAACCAAACCAAACATAATTTTTAAGAGAGAGCAAAATATTATAACATTCAAAATTATTCTCCAATAAATATCTAAAAATGTTAAATGCACATGTATTCACCTCTTGTACTAAGAAACCCCTAAATAAAGCCAGTGAAACCAATTGCCTTCAAAAATCACAATTAGTAAATCATGTCCATCAATTATGACGTTTTATTTGATTAAAGAAAAAAATACGATCCTTAATTCTGCACTCTCCAGTTAAATACATCAGTCCTAAGACGTTTATCAAAGGACATTAGAAAGCAATCTTGGCGATCCTAATTAATGAATTGTGTTTTGTTTTCGTTAAGGCGTCAGAAGTGAAGTATCTTATTCGCAATGTCTTTATTGCACATGCAATAGCCTGTCTGTTGTTCGTAAAGCATTTTTTAAAATTCGGCAAAAGTTTCAAACAGTAATTTTGAGAGCCAAGTATACGGGATGTTATATCAAGAAAATAGGAGAGGTAAGACAAGCAATTTGGGTTAAATTCATCCCAAGAAGAGCCAATAAAAATACAAGGCAACATGCATTTTAACATTTTTTTTCAAAATACTTTATAGTGAATGTTTTGTCCAGTTAAGATTCTTAAGTTATGTTATTTCTGTTTATGAATTAGACGTTGTGTTTTTTTGTTGTTGTTGTACTTCTCTTTCTAAATAATAGTTTATTTTGCTTGAGGACTGGTTCTTAAATTGCCATTTTGTATTTACTGACCCAGATAATAGTGTCTTTTGATATCACAGTCTGTAGTATAATTTCTTCCTTTCTCATGTTTTAATATAATTTTGAAGGTCTGTATTATAATTTTGTTTGTGAGATATTTTCTCATCGGGATTCAACATATCTTCTTCAATGATATCATTATGGGTAGCATTTTGTTCCCCAGTAACAGGGTTTCTGAATTCTATATTTGTAATAGATTGCAGGTTATTTCTCAAGGAATGGCTCAAGTTAGGATCATTATAGAGCTAAACAATAATATTAAAGAATTTTATAAGGTTTGGTCGAGTTGCTGATAAACTAAAGTTATTCAAAGAGTTGTCAAAAAGTTTAAAATAGCTTATTTGTTCATAACATCATTAATTCAGTATATAATTTTACTTATACCATCGAATTTCAAAAAATACTCTTGGAAATTCAATTTTGTTTTTTTTTTTAAATAAAAATAATGAAATTGTTTTTTTTTTCGTTCTGTGCATATTTGTATTATAAAATCAATCCTAGTGGACTAATTGAAATATTGAAGAAAAAATTTGGTATAATCATTAAAAAATATTGAATAATATTGGAAATTATAGATAAGAATTATCTGAATGCTAATTCTAAGAGTCGATATGCAAAGAAATGTGTGCAGCGCTGATGATATTGGAATATATTGGTTTCGTACAGAAAGGTTCGGTTATAATGTTATACTGAATTAGGAAAACTATACAGAGTAAAGGGGATAAATTTCCTCAGAAATGATTTCTCTCCCAGAATGGAACGACATAAGTGACAGGTGTCAGCGGGCCGTTATCCTGAGAGTGTTCTCACCGAACAATACATAACTCTTGGGACGTGAAACGTCAGAAAGCTTAACATCTCTGGGCAGCTGGAAAACGTGAAGCAGGAAATGAATGGATTAAACATAAACATTTTAGGTATATGTGAAACAAAGTGACCGAATAACATTGGTGATAACAATGAAAAAGGAGTCAGTGCGATACTGGACAAAACCACGAAGAAATGGATTCTGGAATACTGCCAGATATCTGAAAGAATTCTGGTGGTTAAACTGAAAGGGAGACCTCTCAATATATCGGTTATCTAAACCTATTTATAAATAGAACTTGGTCTGTGTGTGTATGTGTCTGTTACCTATAAACTCTGAAACGGCTGAACCAATTTTCTCGAAAATTTACACAGTTGTACTATAAGCGTCTGCGAGTGTTCTTAGTTAGGTTTTCTGTCGAGGTACCTCCGATAAATATCGAAAATCGCTAATCGAAAAATCGGGTTATAGAAGGAGTGGTCTAATTTTAATAAAATTTGATACACTCATAGACAAAGAGATAGGAAACAATGTTCAGAAGTTTCAAGGTTGCAGTTCTTACAATAGTGCAGAAAATCGATAATATATATATATATATATATATATATATATATATTGTTATATATCGACAAACAACAAACACGCATATATATAAAAATATAAAGTTATATTTTTATTAATGACGATGAACCGTGTAGCATAGGGAACAGAGAATTGAGAGAGCGCGCTTCTAATGGGTTGACGGGAGTGTAGTCTTATCTGTTGTGTCTCTCTCTTCACCGGCCGATCTCTGTTGCTCCTCTACTGGCGAATCCGTGTGCCGAGGTCTTTTTATAATCTTCCAGAACCGGGACTTTTTCTTCCGGTTTTGCCTCGCCCACGCACGCCCACGTAATTCTCAGAGACACCTGTTCTGTTTGCCTCTGTAGTTATTTCCGCTGCTGCCGGAAATAAGGTCAAACGACATCCGTTCCTTTCAACGACCGGAAACACCCTCGCTTGCATCAGCCTTCCTCGGGTGGGGCCAGATTGTTATATTACAATATATATATAAGGCAAGATGTTTGCGTTTGTGTCTGTTTATCTGTCTGTATGTCCTTTATACAAATCCACAATTTTTATCCTATTCTCACCAAACTTCACACAAATATTCTTTAGGCTGAGTCTAAGCTCCAGGACCATGGATTAGTTTGAAACCTTTCATCACACCCGAGCAACGCCGGGCTATACTGCTAGTAGTAGTATATGCAGCGACAGTACAAAGCACAGAAGAAAAATTCGAAAATATTACTTCATGATAGAGAATACGAAGGCTCATTGAAGTTCATAAAATACCTGAATAATCATGAAAGATCTGAATGCCAAAGATGGTCAAAAAAGAGAAGGTGAAACTTTCGGCAAATTTTGAACTAAGAATCCACAATGGCCAAGTTGAGAAAAGGATCCAATGGTGCAAAGTAAATGACCAGGTATTAATCTTATTGGGTGCTCTTATTCCAAGAACACCCAAGATGATCAGAGAAGCCTAGGAGGAGAAAAGAATAACGAAATTGAATAAATACCGATCAACAAGAGATTCGTGAACGCAATCCTTCACTATGTACGTGCTGACTGCAAAAAGGACCACACAGAAGTTATAAGCAAACTAAGGATGTAACTACGGAGATTCAAGAAACTTAACGCAGTCTTGAGGCTGCAGTACAAGAGATTGTGAACGAGCCTAACCTTCAAGAATACACACGGACAGCGTGAAAGAGAAATATGAAAGACAAATTCGAAACAGAAGCTTAAAATAGAACGCACTACGAGAAGATCAAGAGAAAACAGCAAATGGCATCATCCAAATGGAAAAAGCACGCCGAAAGAAAAATGCGAAGATCTTTGAAGAGATTCTTGACATGATACAAAAGAGACAAAAAACAATGACAAAATTTGAAATGGAATACAAGAATGTACACAAAGAAATATAAAACAACAATTGTGCAGAAATCAAGAGACTGAACACGACTAATAAGGAAGGTATAAATAAAAAATTAAAGAAAAGAACAAAAGATATGCTCAGTAAGTGAATGTATAAAAACATGGGATGAAACGCTGATAATAGAGAAACAAAGAATACTTGCTCAGCAACAAGGTGTATAAAATCAAGGAAAACTTTTAATAATACAGAAAGAAAAAATATTTGCTCAGCAGGAAGATGTATAAAATCAAGGGAAGAAACGCCAAAAATAGAGACAAAAATACTTGCTCAGGGAAATGTGGATAAAATCAAGGGAAGAGATTTTAATAATTTCTTTTCTTCTGTGCTTTAATAATCGAGAAAGAAAAATACTTGCTCAGTGAAAACTTATAAAAGCAAAAGAAAAGAACACTTATAGTAGAAACAGAAAAATTACTTCATCGATAGGACGAGTATATCGGAGATCTTTTTCACAACAAAAGAGAGCAACCTGCGATACACAGAAATACAGACGGACCAGAAATATCAAAAACCAAAATGGAAGATGCACTGGCCAAACAGAAACAAAGTAGCAGGAGCAAATGGTATTGTAATAGAGACGCTGGCATTTTTGGACGGCGTTGGCATATACAGAATCAGATAAATTATTAACGAAATCTGCAACAAAGACGATAAACCGTAGGACCTAAGCAGGTCAATTTTCATAGCATCATCTAAGAAGTCAGGTGGCAAGAAATGTGAACTATACCGAAAAATCAGCTTAATGAAACGCATAACAAACCTTGTAGATTCTTTCGTACAAAGTGCGCAGCAGAAACGCACCAGAAATAGAACAAGAACAGTGAGGTTTCGTAAAGATACTGGAACAAGGACCGCGATATTCATGCTTAGAATTATATCTGAAAGGGCGATATAAATTCAGAAGGACCTGAATCTGTGCTTTATAGACTACGCAAAGACATTCGACAAAGTACGCCACAAAGACTTGTCCAAGATGCTCGGCAACCTCAAGATTGTCAGGAAAGACGTTAGGATAATCAAGAACTTATATGGTGGACAAACCGCTTACATACGTACAGGAAATGAATTCAGTAGCCGAAAAAAAAGAAGAAAGTGGCATAAAACAAGGATGTGTTTTCTCACCGGATCTTTTCAACCAAAGCAAAACATTGGGCAGGATTCGTCACTGACGCTCACAAGATATGATACGCGGATGCAGAGCTTTGTCAGAAACTCGGAAGAAAAATGCAGGACATTCTACCGAAGGTCGTAAGAGAAATCTAGAAGAAAGAACTGAGTATAAACTTCAAGAAAACTGAATGTATGGCAATCAAAAAAAAAAAAGAAAAAAAAAGAAGACCGCAAAATGTCAATTACTGGTTGGTGAAACTAAAATAAAACTAGTAAAGAAATTTAAAAACCTGAGAAGAATTCTGACAGAGGACGGAAAGGGCGCTATTGAAACCCAAATCCAAGGATGTATTTCAAAAACTAACCACAGTAACGAGACACAGGAAAATCCCTGAAAACCATACCACAGTTAATTAAAATCTATGTGCAGAACTACTTTAAAGAATTGTAAGAAATACACTAGAGTTTAGTGATATCACTAAAGACCACAATCTTGTACTAAGATCGGCTCACAGAACATTTTTGTGCTTTTGTATGGTCCAGATTCGAATTTCTATATTCCTGTATACTAACCAATCAGCAACGCCATATGAAATCCGCAGTAATAATTTTATTTTCAGAAAATATTTATCGCCTGCTATAAAAATGTGAAATCTCACTCGAGAATTTTATCAATATTTTCTATTCTCAAAAACTATATAAAAATTTAAAAAAATATCTATTAACCAATAAACTTATTAGATTAATAAATTCTTTTTTTTTTTCTAAGGACGATGATTCAGTTATAAAAGTGATCATATTAATTCGAACAGTAAGTTTTTCAGTTAACTTTTGACCACGATCAATAAATTCTGAAAGCAGCTAGAATTCTCACACCTTAATTACTCACATTCTCGCATATTTATTCGAAGAGACTAAAAAGCTTAGCGATGTTGACACAAAAAAGCATAAGGTCTGAATTCGCTAACAACGCAAACAGTAGTATTGCCTATTGGGTGCTTGACTGCTAGCTCATTACACGCTTACATAAATCTACGTCAATACACGGTTTGCATAGGCACAGTCTAATGCAAATAAGAAAAAAATCTACGCATATTTTTTGTGTGAAGTTGTTTTGCAAAGAGTCATTTGAAAGAAAATAATACACAATAATATGTTTTTCAATTTGTCTCATTATTTATTCGGACTATCTACACTTATTGCTCTACATACACACACCTTTTAGATATGTGTGTGTCTAGTGTTTAATTGTGATAAAGTGGTTTTACTGATAAAATATATTTTGGCAAGCATGTTTGTTTTTATCGTAAAGTGCTCAATATCAGGGTGGAGATAGAGCGTTGATAAGCACATAGACTGTCACTTTAACTGAGCAGATTCATGCCGACTTTGAAGTTATTATGTTATTCCTTGTCAAGGTTGGTTTGCAAGCTAGACCTCACAAATAAAATATCTTTAAAAATGTTATGTGATATCTATCTTATATGTCAGCGAATGTTGAATGATCATTTTAAGGATGAAGAGGAGGCTCGAGCCGGCACAAATGTGGTTCTACAGAAGGATGCTGAGGCTAACATGGACCGAGCACGTGAGCGACGACGAGTTGTTAGAGAGGAGACAACCTCTTAACACGACTCCTGATCCTATGCATTGATGTTTCTCGTAGTGAATGGAAGAAACCATGTTCAACAATTTAGTGTAGAGCAGGCCGACCATTTTTCTAAGTAACAATATTCAGCCCAACCGATTTTGAATTTTAAAATGTTCTTTTGGTAGCCTGGTTGACAACAAATTAAGTTTCAATCTGTTATTCTGTTTAATATTAAGAAGTAAGTGTAATAAATCGAAGCCGTTCCAAGCGAGAGAGAACATAAATCTATCGATTGAAATTCATACTAGACGCGCCAACGCCATGTTTCAAGCCAATAACCGCTACGCTACACACACCCTCACGATTTGCTAAGACGAGCGAAAAGTGTCAAACAGTCATTTTTGATCAGATAATACGGTGACCCCGCACCGTTCTTGTCATATTTATAGTTTGATTCTTATGCGCGCACTCTCCCTCAGAATTGCGATGAGTTTTGTTATTTGACTCATTAAACTGACTGTTCAGTCGTGTTGCAGCAGAAAGGTGGATCTCTAGAAGACTACTGATGGTACCATGGATCAAACATGTGAGTAACAACGAGCTTTTAACGTAAATTGATTTGAGTTTCAGCTTGAGTTCTGTTTAACGGCATATCAACCTCTGTAAGTTATTTAACATAAAAAATATGGGGGTTTAAGCTATTTTTTTAATGTTCAGTGATAGTGTGAAGGTTGATTTAGTCAGATTTTAATGAAATTTCTTTGTTTTTATTCTTTTTTATTTCAGATAACTGAAAATGTCTTCTAGTCTGATATTAAAAAATGTTTTGCTGAGATAAATTTTTTCCTTCAAAAATGTTTTATGGAATTTTTTTTCTTCAAAAATATATTGTTGGTAATATTTTTTCTTCAAAAATGTATATTTTTCTATAAAAAGCTATTTTTATGTATATATCTCTATGAAAGTGTATTTCTATACTTTCATAGTGTTTTGACCCCAGTTTCGGGGTTAACTATTTTGCCCATTGCTGAGACCCTAACAGTTGCTGCCACCTCGGGTCAGGGTGGACCTGGGAACAATATCAATTAAGAGGTGGTTCCATGCTTCACACAACCTCCCAATCAGTGGCCTTGCTGCCGGATGCAGTTTACCGTCATGCCCAGGACCAGTTGAGAGAGAGAGAGAGAGGGGGAGAGGAAAAAAGAAACAAGTGAGAGATTTTCTGTCACTATATTAGGAAAGAGGAAAAGTATATTTCAATACTACTGCCTATTTAATCACCACAGTCTCTTTAAGAATTGAACAAACATTGCTCCTACATTTTGTTGGATTTAGTAACAGTCCCACACTTTGCACTGCTATCCACCATTTCCACTTGATTTTAATGCCTTGAATCATATAATAATTCCGCTTGTTCCTTCCTTATTTAGTTAGTCCGTCCGTCCGTTAACCACACTCTCTACACGAGATTTTCCTTCCCCTGTATCTGTTTACTCTCCTCAGCCTCTCTTTCGCCTGAAATGAATGGAATCTAAAAGCAAACCTAACACAAAGGAAGCAGAAGTTGAAGTTTATGGTACGCATAATGAGGAAGAAAGGCTGAGATAATCTGATACCCACAGGACGGATAGAGGGAAAGAGGAATAATGGAAAAAAACGCGTATCATACTTGATTGACTTAAGCAAATGAATGGCAGAGAATGGTTTGGGAGAATAAAAAACGAAATATAATAAGAGCTACAAGGGACAAGAAAATGTGGAGGGTCATGATCACCTACACCCTGAAGGGTCACGGCACACAAGAAAAGAATAATAAGGGGACTTTAGGCCGAGATCGGATGGAAAGATAAAAATCTTTTCCAGGTTTAATACAATCTTAAGAATATTGCTTATTATGCACACATTTCTGCATGTAATATAATATTGTATTGAAACATGTGACACTGAAAGAAGCTATGTTCCCATCACCATCTATTGATTAATGTCAGTGAAATCAAAGAAGTTTTTATTGCTTTTTTTTAAATTACTTTACCGTAGTACGTCGGTTACAAGACTCAACAAAATAGTCGGCCGGCATTAAAACACTTCTCTTTTCTTCATGCTCGATGTAGAAAAAAATATTAATCTTTGTTCAGGTTAATCAAACGGAATTCTCCCTGAATTTATATATATATATATTATACTTTAGAACATGAACAAACTACTACAAAATTATACATTTTGTTTCGACATTGAAAGAAGAATGTCTCATCATGTAGTTAATAATGATGGTAATAAACATTATTTTTTAAAAGAAAAACTTTAAAAAATCACTTCCTTCTATTTCTGCAAATCTTTTCGTTCGAGGTTAGAGGATATAAAAAAGAGGGGAAAAAGAAAGAGGGTAGAAAAGATGATAAAGAAGAGTGAAAAATCAAAGAAAGGGGAAAGAGAAGGACACAGGAAATAAAAATGAAGAGGAAACCAAGAGAGAAAGCCCCTCTTATTTAATATCCTCTTACCTCATTCTAAGCTTACGGCCATATCACGTTAAATACACCGGTTCTCGCTCGATCACCGAAGTAAAGCAACGTTGAGCCTGGTCAGTACTTAGATGGGTGACCGCTTGAGAACACCAGGTGCTGTAAGCGTATAGTGACGGATGTGCGTTGTGGTGCAGTGGATATCGACTCGGAAAGAGAAATCGGTGAGCCGAGTTCGAATTCCAGTTGAATACCCTGGATTCACTTCAGCACTGGTACCCTTGGGAAAGGTATTAATCCGTCCCTTCCCACCGGTTATGGGTTAAATAACAAGGGTAGGACTTGGGGACCCTGCCCTTAAAACAAATCCCAATGAATCTTGATACTCGAAAAGACAAATGTTGTAAAAATTAAAATAACCTTACCTAAAAATCATTGGTTATGATCTTAAATGATCCCATGAGGATTGACAGGTCGTTAAACCTCGAAACAAACAAACAAACACGCCTCGTACTAAATTTCTTTCCACAAATAGAAGGCAGTGATTTTTTTAAATTTTCTTTTTAAAAAAAGTTTATTACTATCATTATTAACTACCTGATGAGACATTGTTTTTTCAATGCCGAAACTAAATGTACAATTTTGTAGTAGATTGTAGTTAGTACATGTTCTAAAGTATAATTTATAATAGATATTGTTTTTTTTATATTTAGCACTGTTTTAAATTAATGTTTTGAACATTGCAAATATTTTTATTGTTTCTTATTCTTTTTTTGTTTTAATCATATCACCCTGAGCAAGGCGGTAACGCCACTGATGTGCAGGAAGCTACGTAAGAGTGAAGAGATTGGGAAAGAGAAAACCGGAAACCACATCATAAACAGGGAACAAGGGATGAGCCTCTTCACCTGTTCAATAGACGTGGGTGGAGTGTGATATATATACTAGCAGCTTAGCCCGATTTCACTCGGGTAGTTTAAGGAATAATAAAAATAAAAAACATATGATGAATTTACGTAGCAAATACTTACACAACGTCCACCCTCGCCACTTTTATATATATATATATATATATAATAACAATGTAGAATGTTTTTTGGGGGGGGATTAGGGTGGGAGCGGGAGCGGCAACATATGTAGATATAGATAATATCAAGTGGTGTGATCGATTCTATATAATATTCAATACATAAACTGATCCCTGCCTTTGTGGTGTGATATATATTTTTTTTACCCGTAATTTTGGCTTTTGGAAAAATATTTAGGTGTTGTTAGAGTTCTAAAATGTTGATCTACATCTGAGTGCAACTCCCGTCGAGCTAGACCGCAAAATGCAGTCGCTAAGTCGAATCTATCAAACAACTACTTACACAATGTCCAACTACGTCACTTTATATATATATATATATATATATATATAAAGTAAAACCTCCTTTAAAAATGAGAAGTATAAACACAGCACGACTTTATCCAGCTATGCATGGGGCATAAAAACTAAAACTAAAAGAGACCCCATTTTGAAATGGGAAATAATAAAAAAATGCCCTAACATTAACAAAGGCAGTAAATTTTGTAGGTTATGTGATGAGGAGAAGTTAGCGATAGCTAGATTCGAACCTGCTCACAACCTTATTAATGCCAAAACTGAAATATTGAATAGGTGTAGATTCCATAAAGCTAAATTTCTTGCTTAGTCTTTGGCTATTTTTTCTTTGTTTTTTTTTTTTTTACCTCCCCCTCCCCCTCGGGTAGGCTGGTCTGTTAGTCTTTGTTTGGTGGTGTCTATTTATTTGATTAGTCCTTGGTTTGTCTTTGCCCTGACGAGCCGTTGTGTGAAACCGCGGTAGGTTTTGGCGATCTTGTGATTTTTTTACGTATATATATATATATATATATTGTAAAACGTACCAATAAAACAGTAGCACTAATCACGACCGAAATCAGAAAAACCTACTGTTAACATTTGTTAGCAGTAGGTTTGTAAGTAAGTCGTCAAACCCAAAAGGTAAAGTAAGTCGTCAAACCCAAAAGGTACTACCAAATGGGTAAAGGGGAATAAAAAAAGAAACCAACAACCCATAAGCCGGGTTCGAAAAACAAAAAAACCCAAGACGAAAACCTTAGCAAGAAAGAGCTCAATACGAAAGCCAAGTCCTGACGATCCGGCGAGTGAAACCACGGTCGACTTTTGGCTCACTTTTAGATTTAGTTTGTATGTGTATATATATATATATATATATATATATACATAGAGAGAGAGAGAGAGAGAGAGAGAGAGAGAGAGAGTGAGTGATACGAACAAATTCAGAGAAATTCGGTATTAAGAATGAAAACAAAAATATAAATCCTGTATTAATTATAGATTTCTAAAATAAAAAAAAAGATTTACATTATATTTTTCAACTTGTATCCCAGTGATAATCACTTTCTAGATTTGGAATGAGTGACATTTTTTCCTTCAATATGGCATCGAATGCTTGATAATCACATCGAAGACTGAAAATCTCCTCCTACAAAATATCATGGACCGAACATGTGAGCAACGACGAGGTTTTAGAAACGAAAAGGAAACTGATACTTAACATCAGGAAAAGGCAGCAGAAGTATCTAGCATATGTATTGACGAAGGAGCGCTTGGAGAATCTGATACTCACGGAACGGATAGAGGGAGGGAGAAACACTGGAAAGCAACGCGTGATATGATGGACTTGACGAGATGGATGGTGGAGAAGGATTAACAGGAGATGGGTGTTAAGAGTTAACAAGGGATAGGGAGATGCTGAAGGCCATGATCGCCTACGTCCTGAAGGGACATGACTCAGAGAAGAAAAAGGCGACATTTCTCCTTCGTCTGTTCAAGTATCTATCTATCTATCTTTCTCCGTTCATATAGCTATAAATCTTTTGTTTTCTGTTGTTCTCTACTGATTTTTCGTATTATTATTATTATTACTGTTGTGGTGCAGTGGCTATCGACTCAGAATGACAAATCGGCGTGCCGAGTTCGAATTTCATTTGAATTCCTTGCATTCAGATTACGCACAAATACCCTTGAGAAAGGTATTAATTCGTCTCTTCCCTCCAGTTATGGGTTAAATAATAGGACAGATTGGGTTCTATAGCCTTGGCCGGCAACCAGTAGACCGCAGAATGTAATGGCAACCTACTGCAGGATAATCTTCTGCCCAGTGAGTCATTTTTCTTTCTGGACATGATCGCCCAAAGCGTGTAGCCCGTATGGCACTTAACTGACTGACTGAATATAATAGTTGACAAACACGATTAAGGCTTCTATTGGGCATGAAGTGGGGGATCAGTTCTATATTGTTTTTAAGTAATAAACTGATCCCCACTAATTACTATTTAATAATATAATACATCTCTCCCCTTTCTAGCTTTGAGTCAAATAACAGGACAGATTGGGTTCAATAGCCTTGGCTGGCTACCAGTCTATCGCAGAAAGTAATGGCAACCTACTGCAGGATAATCTTCTGCCCAGTCAGTCATGTCTATTTTGAGATATCAAAAAACGTGTATCACGTATGGCACTTAACCGACTGATCATTTAAAAAAATATTTTTTAATTCTATTTTTTTAAATTGTTGGTATTAATTCAATTTTTGGAAAATAGCTGGTATTAATTAAATGATCTACCTAAAATTAATACTGAATTTTGTGCCAATGTAAGTTATTAGGTTAATATATTTAATTGGAGTAGATAGACTAAACTATCGCCCGGTTCACACTCCACCCACGTCTACTGAACAGTTGAAGAGGCTCATCCCTTCTTTCCTGTTTAGGATGCGGTTTCCGGTTTTCTCTTTTCCAATCTTTTCACTCTTTTTTTTCTCAATTGGAGTAGATAGACTAAACTATCGTCAGGTTTACACTCCACCCACGTCTATTGAACAGGTGAAGAGGACATCACTTGTTTCCTGTTTAGGATGTGGTTTCCGGCTTTCTCTTTTCCATTCTTTTTACCTTTACGTAGCCCCCTGCGCATCAGTGGCGTTATCGCCTTGCTTGGGGTGATATGATTTAAAAAAACTATCTTCCTTTGTTCATATCTATCTATCTATATATCTCAGGTTGTTCATAATCTATCATTCTATACATTATCTATCCTTTCATACATATGCAAATGTTCAGATTCCCTTAATGACTTTTATTCAATGATATATATCTCTTTATTATTTTCATATCTTTCTCTGTTTCTAATCTATATAGCTTTCTATTCATTATCTATCTGTTTATTTATTATTTGTCTTTTCGTACATATGCACATATATTATTTGTCTTTTCGTACATATACACATATACTTATGAACTCAATCCCTCTTATTTAATGATACGCAATAAAAGATTAACATCTGCTATTTTGGAAAAATACGAGTAAAAATCGTGAAAATAAGACAGTCCATATCTGACGAAGGTTTAAATCTCCTCAGGAGTGAAATGAATATTATTTACACAAGTGATTGGGGCAAATGTCATTCTTAAAATCGATTGTCTCCAGACGCATGAAAAATAAATGTCAATTCTGAAACAAAGATTAAAGTAAACTTAAGAAGTTTGACTTTTTCAAAAATAATAATAAATACAGATAATAAAAAAGGTAAGGAAATAAATACAAAGAAAAACGAATTCGACACAAATCTTTGTTAATCTCCTTCAGCAGGTTTAAATATTCCAAAATATTTGACTTTCTCTTATCCGAGTCGAACTTCTTAATGAAACGGATCAACTTTCGACTCCTGAACTGAAAGAACTTTATATATTTTATTTATTTTTTGTTGTCATCTCAACTTTGTTAAATAATTAGAATTCACACTGATCGTGACTTTTCATTATTTTGCTGTTAATAGTTCAGAAGACTTGCAACGTATTTTAAGATCCGAAATTAGATTCATAGTGGACATCAGTCAATCAGTTAATTTCCATACGTGATGTGCATTGTGGTGTAACTGAACGACAAATCGGATAGCCGAGTTCGAATTCCAGTTGAATTCCTTGCATTCACTTACGCACAAATACCCTTGGGAAAGGTATTAATCAGTATCTTCTCTCCAGCTATGGGTTAACTAATAGGACAAATTGGGTTCTATAGCCTTGACTGGTAACAAGTCAATCGCAGAGAGCAATGGCAACCTACTGCAGGATAATTTTCTGCCCAGTCGATCATGTCTCGAAAGCGTGTATCACGTATAGCACATGACTGATGCACGTTTGGGAGATTGTCACTTTCGTGGCATGACTTACTAGGCAAAATATTTTACCGTAGTAGGCTACCATAACTTTCTGCGATAGACTAAGGTTATTTAAACCTATCTGTTCTGCTAACCAACCCATAGCGGGAGAGAAAGATGGATTATACCTGTCGCGGGATCTCACCTTTTAGTATATGATAATGAACTCGACTGAGTATACATATAGTTGATGCCATAGAGTTGAGGGGATAGAATATTGGTAGAGTGTGGGTTGGTTGGGTCCAACTAACATCATGATTTCTGTTTGTGTCTTTTGTTTAACAAATCTTTTGATTTGGGAATTTATTTCATGCCCCTCAAATCATCATTTCATGACATATTTTTAAATATACTTTTGTATTTATTGCTAATAATAAAATGTTTATGCACATTTGTTTGTTTTTTTAGATCCCTGGTACGTTTGTAGTATTTTGGTGTATGAAAGATTGAATGCGGATGGACAAGTTCTTGTTTTGGATAAGAAAATTGTAAAGTATTTTTGGTTCGCGAGTCGGATTAGTTAGGTATAGTTTAGGTACTGAAGACCAACCTGAGTTTTCTGCACTCCCCAAATCGGCCTTGTGCCACAATTGTATTTTTTACAATAAATAAAGAGAGTAATCGTAGAGATCCGTTACGGTTATCGGAGAGTACCGGAACTGATAAATAAGTAACCCAGAGACTACCGCATCAGTAGTCAGACTAGCTCTGAGCTCCACCCAGCTGGAATAATATACACGGATATACTATTTTCAACGACTTTACTTCAAGACTTGTATATATTTATTTCTTACTAATAGTATTCCTGGATTTACTAACCTACGTTCAAGTTTGTGTAATGCATTTAATATAACCTATTTTTCCATCTCCATATCGGTTTTTGTTGTTCATTATTTTGTGCACCCAGAATCCACAACAATACCTTTCCCCAGGGTATTTTTGCTTAATTGAATGAAACGAATTCGACTGGAATTTGAACTCTGCTCTCCGATTTCTATTTCCGAGTCGATAACCACCACAACGAATATCACCCACTCAAAAAAGTCGAAAAATTATCTAACAAATGTTTTACATAAAATGCTAGATACTTTTGTCAAATGACAGGGGTCAGAATCCGTCGTTAATCAGTAATATTACCTTTTTCTATTTATCTCCAAAATTGACAATTAATAACGAATCTTTCTTTTAGGCAAATCAGTCTGGACACAGCAAGCTATTTTTAAACTTCTAGCTTCACTATCAGCTATCATTCTTGTACAACTAACTTCAGGATTTTGACTTCTATCATACCTTAGGCTGTATGTTAACTTCTAGTTTCACTACACGCTATTTTTGACTTTTAGGACACGACATACTATTTTTATTTCTTCAACACTCTACACTGCAGTTACTGCTTATACAAGTTAGGCTAATTATACTGTTGGGAAATGCCACGCTATTTTAGTGAGAGCCAAGACAACGCTATTTTTACAGCAAGGAAGCGACATTCTGCTTAGATTATATCGAATCACCTTCATTTTCTCGCATTCCAAATCTAAGGAATACATGCCACTTGGGCATTTTTCTTTTCAAAAACCTTCTGTTGTTTGGAATATAATTCTATATGAATATGATATAAAAATTACAGACTTACTACAAGAAGTCAAAAGTTATTCGTTATCTATCCCTCTTGTTCTCATAATCTTCACTTCCAATCATTTCTTTTTAATCGTTTCACCCCATGCAAGGCAATAATTCCACTGACGCGCAGGGGGCTACATAAGAGTAAAAGATTAGATAGGAAGAGAGTAAAGAGAAAGACGAACCAGTTACAGGGGGTGTCAGAGAAAAGAGCAAGAGAAGGATGGGAATACAGGTGTGATGACAGTTGCAAAGGTAAATAGAAAGGAAAATATGTACAACGTGATGTAGAAAGAACTAGAGTCAAGTGGTTCAGAGATGGTTATTGACATTGCATTGAAATTTTTGGAGGTTGTAGCTCTCGGGAAAGCAAAAATATGGAAGAGAGTTCCACAGGCTAGAAGTTCGAGAAAAGAAACTGCTGGAGTAGAATTTTCGTCTGCATTTGGTTGATCTAACTGTGAATGGGTTGGACCCAGTTACCAGTCTGGTTGCATGATTAAACTCATATGGCAGTGGCACCAGTGGCTTATGTTCGTCGGAGCAGGAGCCATGAAAATATCTATAGAACAGACAGAGGGAAGCCACATTCTGTCGGTGAGAAAGCGGCTGGAGTCGACCCGCCAAGTCGGTACCTATCACATTACATATTCTCCTTTGGAGCCTGTCAAGAAAACTGAGATGAACAGCGGTTGCGCCTGAACATATATGACATCATTATTCCATGCACAGATGGATGGTTGATTTGTATATATGCAAGATGGATTTAGGCGGAAAAAACAACTTGGCCTGACACAGTGACCCAAAAATCTATAAGTGGATTTAGCTATGGACTCAACGTAGTGGTGCCACTTGAGATCGGATGAGAGGGTAAGGCCGAGGAGGTGCAGTGTATTGCTTTCAGGGAGACTCGCTTGGTCCATGCTTATTGGAGACAGGAGAGGTTGCCTGTGATGAATGACAGACAGCAGCTTGGTCTTAGACGCAATGAAATTTACAAGCCACTTCTTACCCCATTTCACCACTGATTTGAGATCCTTCTCAAGATCAGCAGCGAGGTTATTTTTATTCGCCTCGTCGGATTTCTTATTGATGCGGAAGGAAATTTGTGGTGTCATCTGCGTAGATACCTACTTGGGACTTTATCACGTCTGGGAGATCATTTATGAAAATAAGGAAGAGCGTTGGGCCTTGGATAGATCCCTGAGGGACACCATAGTTTGTACAGTAGGATGTGGAGGCATGCCCATTCAAGAGGACTTTCAATATGCGGTTAGATAGGAAAGATTTAATTGGATCAAGCAAGCAAGCGGGGAGATTAGTAGGAAAAAATTGGGAAACAAAATTTAGCATATGACCGTCTTATTATTCCACTTACGAATAATATACAGACATCGTGAGAGTTTAATTTCTGTGTTTTTCTTGTTTACAAGGCAACTTCATACAGAGACAGAGGCAAACTGAAGTAAGAAAAATAAAAAGGGTTGTTTATATCGAGTTTCAATAGAGTAGGTATATCGGCCTTGAGAATTAGCATTCAAATATGAGTTTATCTTGTCTAGTTCCGACTACCGGTCATTGAAGATTCTTTTTAGGGCGTTGTCAAGAATTTCTAGAAGTACAGTCGTTGGAGTTTATTGGGTAGCGTTGTATACTAGTGGGCCAGCAATGAGATGACTCATTTGATAGTTCACCAATGGAAGGGTTAACCAATCAAAAGGCTCAAAATATTCAATGCGACGTGTATAAAAAGTGACCATATTTTTACGAGTATTAGTGGTATAGTTCGAATCAGTAGAGTGTCTGACTCGTGAGTGTTAAACTTTGACGTTGTTTCATTGAACAGATTTCGTACTGCGCTGTATTCTATATTCATAAACTATGGTGGACATGGTCAACAACAGTAGGGGCTATAGATCATATATGACAACAGTATTCAATGCACGGATAAATGAGAGGCTTCTAAATGTGAAAGGTAGATTCTGATGAGAAAGATTTTCTCGTACGACAGGATGATCCACTTTTCCTTGCAGTAGATTGCTGTTGATTCGATGCAAATGTTCTGCTTCAAGTTAGCGGAAAACGTGAAGCAAAGAATGTGCATTTGTGTTGCTCTCCGTCAGTCATGCTGATGACTGGTAGAAAATGTTTGTGTGCGTGTGTGTGAAAGATACGTTCACCGTAAACGTATAAAAATTTTATCTGTAGTCGAAGCCATACAATTACCTAAAATATCTATATTTCGGAATTAGATAAGCCATAGAGGCGTTTATATATCGTTAAACAAAAACAACTAACCGAAACCAAATAAGTTTCTATGAAGTATATAATTTGGATACATTTATATAAAAGTATGACATTGTGTTTGCATTAATAAAATCTGGTAAAACAAATGTTTCTTCTTCATGTGCCATGTCCCTTCAGGACGTAGGAGATCACTTGCTGGTGTCTCTCACTCTCTCTTGTAAACAAAATACAAGTTCGTAATAATATCCTTCAACCTGAAACTCACCCATATATAATATGTATATATATATATATATATATATTATATATATAATATGTATATATGTATATATATATTATATATATATTATATATATAATATGTATATATGTATATATATATTATATATATAATATGTATATATAATATATATATATATATTATATATATAATATATATATATATATATTATATATATATAATATGTATATATATATAATATGTATATATACATATTATATATATAATATGTATATATACATATTATATATATATGTATATATATATATAATATGTATATATACATATTATATATATATAATATGTATATATGTATATTATATATATAATATGTATATATATATAATATGTATATATACATATTATATATATATAATATGTATATATATATTATATATATATAATATGTATA